>JAJMZS010000036.1:0-36329 GCA_023807205.1 Isotricha prostoma | reverse complement strand
CCCAATCCCCAATCCCCAATCCCCAATCCCCAATCCCCAATCCCCAATCCCCAAACCCCAATGAAAATGTATTATTCTTCTTAATTTAACTTTTTTATTAAAACTTTTTTTTAGAATTAAATTTTATAATATAAAATTTTTTTATAATTTAATAATGTTAATTTATTTTTATTTAATATGATATATCTATTTAAAATTTCTGGTTGAAGATGTAATATTTGTAATACTTAAAAATAATATTTATTTATATATTATAAAAACTAAATAAAAAAAAATAAAACATAACTCATAAAATAATAAAATAAAAAAAAAATGGACCGTAATTTCAATAATAGAGAAAACAACATTCCATCAAATGATTTAAGTGAAAACAATTCAGTAAAAACATCATATTGTCGTCGTCAAATAAATAAAAATCCTGAAAGAAAAATACATTTTGAAAATGAATATAATGAAAAAAATAAAAATTATCAAAATCAAAACAAACACAATTTTCAATATAATCTTCCAGATACAAACAGAGTTTTCAATACAAATTTACAAGAAGAACCTCATTATTATTATGTAAAGAATATAAAATCATATAGACCAAATGATAATTGGAATTCAATGATGTCAAGAACATCAAATGAAGAATCAATATGTGGAAATAATCAAAGAATATCAAAAAGTAAAACTTATCAAAGTACAATTTTTCCAAATGAAAATGAAAAATATGAACCTAAGAGAATGAGTAAAGAAGCAGAATTTTCTAATCATTTAACACAAACTCAAATTGTTAATTTACCAGGAGGAATTAAAAGAGGAACTTATGAAATTAAAGATGATAAATATTTTGATAATAAAAGAAATGTTGGTCATATTTATAAATTAAATAAAGATTTTAATGCTGATATTATTTTAAGAGAAAATTTAAAAGATGAAAATAATGAAAATGTTTATCCTAGTGAACAATTTTTAGGAAAAAATCCTTATCCTGTAAAACAAAGATTTAGAGGAAGTTTTAATAATAAAAATTATGAAAGTGGTATTTTTGATATGAATAGAAAAGAAGAAGCTATTAGACCTGGAAAAAGAATGTTTCATAATGTGAATAGTATGAAAAGTCAATTTGAGATAGTGTAGTTTTTTTTTTATTTAATTTATTTTTTTTTATGAATTTTTTTAATTTAAATAAATTTTTTTCTTGATTAAAAATACACAAATTATAAAAAAAAATATAGATTATTTTCATTTTATTATTTCCATTAATGGAAAATATAATATTTATTAAAAAAACTAAATAATAATTTTTATAAACAAATAATTATAAATTTTATTACAATTAATTTTTACTTAAAAATGAATTTTGAAGAATCAAAAAATATATTATATCGTTCATTATATTTACTCAAAAAAAAATTTGAGATTTATAAAAATGATATTAATAAGTTATATACAAAATATTTTGTAAAAGATAAAAATAATTATAATAATATTAGTTGTAAAATAATAAAAATATATTCATTCAAATCTCTTCTTGAAGAAATATGTAATGTAATATACATATCAATTTTCAAAATGAATTCAATAAATGAATTATTTATTTCAAATTTTATTCCTGAAATAAAAAAACAAGAAAGATTAAATGAAGCAATAGATAAAATTTATATTTTTATAACTGATAAAATAAAAAAATATAATGAAATATTTTATAATAGAAAATTAAAAGCTGCAATTGAATTAAAAGAAATAGAAGATATTGCAAATGATTATACAGAATATTATCCAATATCTGAATATGATAAAAAAGGAAATTTAATATATTATTTTGAACAATTAAAAAGTAAAAATGTAGAAAATGAATTAAAATCAAATGAATTGACTTTAAAAGAGGAATATGAATTAAATTTAAAAGAAGAAGATATACTTTATATTGATACTCTTCCTATTATTATTGCAGATTTTATTAATTTAAATCCTAAATATGTTATTATAAATAATAAAATTGATGATTATGAATTAAATCAAGAAATTAAAAATTTATTTGATGGGGAAATTTTAAATCAAATGGGAAATAAAAATATAAATTTAAATGAAAAAATATCACAATTACCAAGTTATGAAGAACAAATAAAAATTGAAAATATTTTAAAAAAAAAAGATGAAATTGATAACAAAATTAAATTATATAAACATTTAATATTTCAAAAGAAAAAAAATAATGAAAATGTTCTTTTTTTACAAGTATTTGTTGATAAATTAAATGAAGAAAAAAATAAATATATTGAAGAATTAAATGAAGAAAAACATAATTTAAAACAAAATAAAATAAATCATATTAATAATCAAAATAAAGAAAATGAAGAATTAGAAAAATATGATAATGAAAAAATAAATGAAGATATAAATAATAAAAATGATAAAGAAAATATTAACGATGACAGTTTACAGATTAATAATTTAGAATTGAATAAAAGTAATATTTCATCTAATAAAAAATATATATTAAAAAAAAATGAAGTTGATGACAATTTATATGAAATATTTTATTTTTATGCCAATCATCAAAATAAAAAGTTAAATTCTCCAACATTTTCAAGAATGGCTTTCAGAAAAGCTTTTTTAAATTTTGATGAATTTAATAAATTTTTAAATGACTTTAATGTAAAAATACAAAAAGAAATACTTATTGAATTATTTAAAAGAAATTCAACTAATCATTATATGAATTTTGAACAATTTAAAGAAATTTTTTGGAAAATTGGATTACCAATGAATAATTATAGAAAAGAAAAATTAATTAAAAAAATTCAACATTTAAAAGAATATATAAATAAAATTAAAAATGAAGATCCAAATATTATAGATAAAAATTTTTTAAAACGTAAAGATAATAAAAATGATATATCAAATGAGTTTAAAATTGAAAAAACAGAAAATCAAATTAAAAAAGATGAGAAAGAATATAATAGATTAAATAATTTAAATTATGATGGAGTTATAAATGAATTTGATAATTATATTGGAATAACTGAGCCAAAAATTTATAGAGAAAAAATGAAAGGATTTTATAATTTAAAAGAAAGATTTAATTATGATGAAAATGGTGTTAATAATGATTTTGGAAAACCAAAATTAATGAAATTACCAATAAGTCATTTTAGAATTTATAATACAGAAAATCAATCAATAAGAAATAAATTAATTGAAAAAAGATTTAAAACTGGGAAAAAAATTAAATTATTTTTAAAAAATAAAATTCATGAAAATGATAATGAAATAAATCAAATAGATAATCAAATTAAAAAAGAAAATGAAAAAGAAATAGAAGGAAATCAAATTGTTGATAATTCAAAAGAAGATGATAATAAAGAATTAATAAATAAAAATATTGAATTTAAAAATAAAGATGAAATTGAAATTAAAGAAAAGGAAGATTTAGAAATAAAAAAAAAATTAGAAGAAGAAGAAAATAAAAGAAAAGAAAAGCAATTAAAAGAGGAAAAAGAAAGAAATATTTATTCATATAATAAAATAGAAAAAAGTGCTTTAAAAGATATTGATATTGATGAAAATGATGAAAAATTAAAATTAATTGATAGTGATTCAAATAATTCTGATGATGAAATTTTAAATAGATATGGTAATTACTTTAACACAGAAAGACAAAAAGAAATAAAAATTTCAAAATTAAATGATACAGAAAATGAAAATATAATTGAGAATGGAAATGAAAATAAAATTAAAAATGAGAATATAAATGAAAATGAAAATATAAATGAGAAAGAAAATAAAAGTAAAATTGAAAATGAAAATAATAATATTCAAATTTTAAATAATAATGTAAATAAAGAAGAAAAAGAAAAAACTAATAATTTGAATAAAAAATATATTAGAAATAATAAATTAAAAATATCAATATCAGTTGATAATAAAAAACAAATAGTTAAAAATAATAGTTATAAATCTCCATTAAACTCTTTATTTAAGGAAAATAAAAAAATTGAAAATACAAAATTAAGAAATCATCTTGTTTCTTCAATTCAAAGAAACAATGAATATACTTCATATCAAAAATATTATAATAGTTTAATAATGAAAAATCAAAAAGACAATACTTTAAAAAATGCTGGTGAAAATATAATAAATTCAAATTATAATTCCTTTAATGATCAAATAAATTCTTTTACAAATCAAAATAGAATTCATACTGATTCAAATATTCAATTATTATCTAATAAAAATAGTATAAAATTAATAAAAACAAAAATAAATAATTCAATCAAAATTTAAAATATATAAAAAAAATCACTTTAAAAAAAAATTCTGTAATAAATATTAAAATAAAATAAAAAATCAAATTTTAAATTAAAACTATTTTTTAATTATATAAAACAATAATAATAAATGGGAAATACTCCTTCAATAGAAGGAAAAGAAACTTATATTCAATCAAAATATGGTGTTAATCCAGATAATATTAAAGTAATAAAAGGACATTATTATTTTACTTTAGACAGAGAAAAATATAAACTTTCAAAAGAAGTTTTAAATACTTTTGAATATTCTAATGATTTTTCTAAAGAAAAAGAAAATGATGCTCCTCCAATTGAACAAAATAAAAAAATATATAATATGAAATATCATTAATTATAATTTTAATATTGATTCAAATTATTATAAAAATATAAATTTTATTTTAAATTATTCTTTTCAAATAAAATAATTATTTTTATTAATTCTATAATTAGTTTTATTTGATTATAAATGAATTTTTATAAAAAATAAAGAAAGAAAATTATTTTTTTTAATTCAGTTGTAAAATAATATATTCTATTTTAATATTAAACACTAAAATTAGCTTTAATAACGTTAATTAAAATTTCTATATTACTCATTTAGTATTTTTATTTTTCTATTTTCATTTTATTTTTTATATTTTTTAAAACTATAAAATAAAATATTAAATCTTAATATCATATAATTATTTAAAAGAGTTTTTTATTTTTCATTATATTTATTTTCCTTTATTTTCTTCATTTTTATTTATTAAGAATTAAAAATTACAATTAAATAAATAACTTCATTAAAAAAACAAATTCATCTTTTTTCAAAAAATTAATGTTAATTAAAAAAATTTTTTATTTACTCACAATGATATATATTATTAAAAAATTTCATAAATAAATCAAAAAATAAGATAAAAAATTACTGTGTTTAAAAATTAGAATTAACTCCCATAATATCTTATATTAAAATAAATAATAATTATTATTATAAAAAATGAGATCCTCCCAAATACTTCTCATCCTAACAACAATAACCTTAATTAAATGTGATCCATCTCTTTTCATATCATTACCATTTGAGCGTCATACATTAGAAGAAGAGAGCAAAGAATTTCCATATAATTTCCTTGATTCAAATGAAGCATCAGTTGAAATAAAATTAGGAACTCCTCTTCAAAGTGTAAAATTACAATTAAAAACAGAAGAATATTCAACAGTTATATTAAATTCAAAAGCAAAGATAATATCAAAAGATGGAAAATTTGATGAAAAAAAATCAAGTACATACGGTGCAGATAAGAGAAATCATGATTTATATACTTCACCATATGGATTATATGATAAAGGTAAAAAATCAAATGATACTTTTAATGTTGGTGGTGTTGATTCAAAACAAATTAATTTTATGTTAACAACAAAAGCTTCTGATGATAAAGCAATTCATTTTGGAAGTGGAATACTTGGTAATGCACGTTATAATGAAGATTATATTGATACTAAAATTAAAGATATTAATTTAGTTGATCAATTAGTTAAAAAAAAAGCAATTAAAGCACCAATTACAACATATAAATTTACTAATGGTGATAATGGAGAATTTATTATTGGTTCATATCCACATGAATATGATAATAAAGGATTTGATAAAGGAAATTTATTACAATTAAAAGTTTCTAATGAATTTCCTGATAGTTGGGTTATTGAAGTTAATGATATTTCATATGGTGATGAAAAATTTGAAGCTGATTATAAAAAATATGCTACTTTTAATTTTGAAATTGGTTATATTGGAGGAACTACAGGATTCCATAAAGTCATTTTTGAAAAATTCTTTGATAAAGCTATTAAAGATAATTTATGTGAACAACATCTTAATCATCATACTGCTTATTATTGTTGTGTTAATGATAAAGCAAAATTACATTTAGAAAATATTAAACCTTTAAAATTCTTTGTTAATGGTTTTACTTTTGAATTAACTCCTGATGATTTATTTGTTGAACATGATGGAAAATTAGTTTATCTTGTTACTTTTGATGAGAATTTTATGAAAGTTTGGAATTTTGGTCTTCCTTTTTATAAAAAATATCAAGTTACTTTAGATAGAAAAGCTAATGTTATTGGAATTTATAAAAATTGTGTTAAACAAGCTGTTAGTAAAACTCCTGTTCCTCTTATTCATAATAATAATTTATTAATGAGATTAATTCTTTTTGGATTTTTCGCTTTTGTTTTTGGAATTGCTTTAATTATGTCTGTTAAAGCTGGATTAAAATGTAAGAAAGGAAAAAGAGTTAGAAGAAAGAATGAGTTGTATGATGATTTTATTTATCAAGAAATGAATTAAGATTTTGGTTTTTTTTTTAGGTTTTAATTTTTAAAATATTTAAAAATACTAAATATTGGTAAAATTGTTATTCCTTATGAATTTATTTAAAAATTTTAATATTTTTTTTTTTGAGTTTTATATTATAATTATTTTCCTTTATTATTTGATTTTTTTATATTTTTTAATAGTTATATTTTTAAATTTATTTATTTTTTCACAACAACTTGTTTTAAAAGAAAGTATTTATATGTTTTCATAAAATTTTTTAAAGTATATGAATTGAATATTACTTAAAGAAATTATAAATTAATTCATATAACAATATTTTTCCAAAAATAATATATATTTAAAGATAAAAGGAAGTTAAAATCTATAATATAAAAATATAAATTTAAAATGTGTTTAGTTTTTAAAAAAAAAATTTTTTTAAAATATTAAAATAGAAAATAAAATAGTAAAAAACAAAACAAATTTAAAAATGGATTGAAAAAAAACATAATAAAAATCTTACAACATAAATAAAATTAAATTTTAAAATCAAATAAAAAAAATCTTCAAAATTATATATAATAAAATAAATAATATATTAACAGATGTATGGATTCATAATCCTAAATTTATAAATATCAATTAATAATAAATAAATCATTAAATAAAAATGAATCACTTAATCATTAATATACTCCTTTTCACTTTAGTATTATCAGCAAAAAAAAAGGGAGGAAACTTAAAAGGAGATGGTGGTAAAAAAGGAGGAAAAGCAAAACTCCAACCAGTATCTCCAGCATATGATGACTCAACAAATTCCCTTATCTTCAATCGTGCAAAATGTATATCATGTCAAGCATGTGTTCGTGCATGTAAAACAGTTGCAGGAATGAATATAATTAGAGCAGTACCTGGGGAAGGAAAAAAAAAAGTAATTACAGCTGTTGATGGTAAACCATTTCAAGAAACTGATTGTGTTAAATGTGGTCAATGTACTTTAGTTTGTAGACCAGGTGCAATTGCAGAAAAAGATCAAATTGAAGAAGTTGCTTCAGTACTTAAAAATCCTGGTGATAAAATTACAACTTGTCAAGTAGCTCCTGCTGTTCGTATTGCAATATCTGAAGCTTTAGGTTTACCAGAAGGTACAATTTCAACTGGTAAATTAGTTACTGCTCTTAAACAATTAGGATTTAAATATGTTTTTGATACTAATTATGGTGCTGATATGACTATTGTTGAAGAAGCTAATGAATTAGTTAGTAGACTTACTAAAGGAACTGGACCATTACCAATGTTTACTAGTTGTTGTCCTGCTTGGGTTAATTATGCTGAACAAAGTGCTCCTGAAATTTTACCTCATCTTTCATCATGTAGATCACCAATGTCAATGTTAGCTCCAGTTGTAAAAGAAGAATTTGCTCAAATGCAAAAAGTTAGTATTGATAAAATATATCATGTAGGTATTATGCCATGTATAGCTAAAAAAGATGAAATTGAAAGACCACAACTTGTTATGCAAAATGGTGATAAAATAGTAGATAAAGTAATATCAACACGTGAACTTGCAAAATGGATTCAAGATGCAGGAATTAATTATAAAGATTTACCTGAAAGTGACTTTGATCCACCATATTCAAAAGCTTCAGGAGGTGGTGCAATTTTCTGTGCTACAGGAGGAGTTATGGAAGCTGCAGTAAGAACAGCATTTCATATTATAACAGGTGAAGAATTAAATCCAATTGAATTTAAACCTGCAAGAGGTTTACAAGGTATTAAAGTAGGTGATTTACAAATAAAAGATAAAAAGTTTAAAATTGCTGTTGCTCAAGGAATATTAAATGCTCAAAAATTAATTAGAATACTTAAAAAAGGAACTGATCCAAGATTTAAAGGAGTTATTTTTGTTGAAGTTATGGCTTGTCCTGGAGGATGTGTTTGTGGAGGTGGAGCACCAAAAGCTAAAAATGTTAAATCTATGGAAAAAAGACTTGATTCTACTTATGAAATTGATGAAAATTCTGAAGCTAGACAATCACATAATAATAAACAACTTAATGAATGTTATGATAGATTCCTTGGTAAACCTGGTGGACATAAAGCTCATGAAACTCTTCATACACATTTTACAAATCGTACTCATACTAAATAAAATTTTTAATAATTTTATTTTTTAATCTATTTAACTCTTATTTCTTTTGGTATAAAATGAAATAAAAATTTATTTATGTGTTTATTTAATTTTAATTTTTTTTTTTTATTTTTTTTTTGTTTTTATAGTTTTATATATTTTTTTTTTACTTGATTTTTTTATATTTTTCAGTTTTATAAAAATTGAAATAAAAATGAATATGGATAAAATAAATTCATTAAATCATGAAAGTAATAATGAAGTAAATAGATTAATTCCAAAATTAATTGGTAAAAGTGTAAATTTTACAAAAGAAATGAAAGATAGAATAAAAGCAAATTTAATATTATCAGAATTTGATAATAAAGCAAAAAATGAATTTAATTATTATTTAAAAGAATCAAATCGGCGTTATATGACTTTAAAAAGTGGAGGTCATTTAGATAATCAAATAAAAGAATCTCAAATTAAAAATAAAGAAAGAGCAAATAAAATATTTTCAGATAAAGTTTTTACAAAATTAAATATTGATAATGATAGAGAAGCAATGAAAGTAAATCACGGAGAAGATATTTTAGCAGAAATGGATAATATTGTTAATCAAATAAAAACAACATCTGAGAATTCAGATCCTACTCATTTAGTAAAAAAATCAATTAATAAAAAAGTTGAAGATATTAAAAAAAGAGCTTCTTTATTACTTGATCCAGATTATTTATTATCATTAAGAGCAAAAAAAATAATTTATTCACCTGAAAAAATAAATGAAGCAAATGAAGTTAGTAAGAAATTTTTTTTTTATTTTTTTTATTTTTATTTTGATTTTTAGTGAGTGAAATTATTGATAGAGATACTGAAACTTTTAAATATGAAATCAATAATTATAAAAGTAAATTAAATTCTTTAAGAGAAAAAATTTTAAGAGGAGAAGAAGCAAAATCAAAAGATTTAATATTTAAACCTGATTTAAAAATGTTAAATTATGAAAGATATAGACCAAAAAAATTAGAAAAAAAAAAAGAAAAACCTAAAGTTGATATGAAGAAATTATTTAAGTTTTCTCAAAGATTTGGAAATAAAATAGGAAGAAATAAAGAAAAAATAAATTTAGAAAATGAAAATAAAACTCAAGAACAAAATATGAGTGTAATTTTACCTTTTATAACTTCTCCAAGTTATGAATTACAAAATTATGATTATAATAATACAATTGGATTAATTAAAGATATTGCTAAAAATCAAAATCATATTGATGAAAAATTTGATATTAGAAAATATAAATTAGAAAAATATTTAAAAGTTGATTCTTTACCTTCTGTTGATCAATATGAAGAAATTATTAAAGAAAAAAGTGATAAAATTAAAAATGAAAGAAGAAAAATTAATGAAATAAAAGGAAAAATGCAATCTGAAAAATTAATTGAAAAAAGTGATATTATATTAAGAGAAATTGAAGAAAATGCTATTAAATGGGAAAAAAGATATGAAGAATTAGAAATAGAAGAAGAAGGATATAATAAATAAATAAAAATATTATCAAAAAAAAAATAATTTATTAAATTAATTCAAATTCAAAAATATTTATTTCACTTATAAAAAATCCTTTAAAAAGAATTATAATATAAATAATAAAAAGCAAAAAAAAAAAAAAATAAAAAATTATAGAACATAAAAAAAAATAAAAAATAAATAAAAAAAATATAAATTAAAAAATAACTTATTTTTTCTTATACTGAAAAGCAATTTTAACTAAATTATCAATCCAATCTTGATTAAAATTAACAATAATATTAGGATGAGAATTTTTAAAATTAATAGCAGGAATTCCTTTTTGACTTTGTTGACTTAAAATTCTAACTCTTCCTCCATCAAGATTTTCAATTAACCAACAATGAACAATATCAATTCTTTTATCTTTATCATCATCTAAAAAAGCATACCAAGAAATTCTTCCTTCATTATTTTTTTCAGGAGGAATATATTCAAGCATAATTGCTTCTAAATTTAAACCTAAAATTGTATAATTAAATTTTGTTAATCCATTTAAACGAAATGACTTTTGATTTTTCATTTTTACATCTACTATATTTTTATAATATGATGACCAAAGTGATGCATCTTCTAAAAATATCCATATGTCTTTTGTTGATAAATCTTTTATTATTACCTCATTTGATGTAAAGTTATCTGTTGTTCCTGGTAAAAATTCTTTTGGCCAGTTTATTGCTTTCATTTTTAAGTAAGTTTGACCTTTTTTTTCCATTTTTTTTTTTTTAAATTATTTTAGGTGTTTAATTTTAGGAAAATATTAATTTTTTTTTTAAATTATTTTTATTTTTTTTATATATGGTAATGATAAATAAATATATATTTGAAATTATATTAAATATTTTTTTCAATTTTAATCATTCCCCTTATGTTATATAAATAATAAATTGATTTTTTCTTTTATTTTTTCTTTTTTATAATCATGTTGAATAATGTCTTTCTAAAAAAAAATTTTTTATTTAACTTCTATCACTTAAATAATAAATAAGTTAAAAATAAATAATTAACATCTTCATATTTTATATTATCTTAAGGAAATAAATATTATAATATTATTTATAGATTATCTATATAAACTGAAACTATTTTTCTTTATTTAATAATTTTATTTTACTTATTATATATTTATTCATATTTTTTAATTTAATTGTTATAAAAAATAATTTTATTAAATTTTAAAAATTCAATTAAAATTGTTTAACAATATTTTTTAATATAATGATAATTAAATCAAAATAAAAATAAATTAAAAATATATAATATAAAAATAATATTTCCTTATTTAACAATACTTTACATAATTTTTTTATATAAGAAAAAAAAAAATAACCAAAATTTAATAAAAAAAATATTTTTTCAATTTCACAATTTTTAATTTCATGGATAAAAATGCTCAAACGAAAAAAAAAATAAAACTAGGAATATGTGCAATGGAAAAAAAAGTAAATTCAAAACACATGCAAAATATATTAAATTTATTACCAGAACAAGAAATAACAATAATAATATTTGAAGAAAAAATAATATTTGATAAACCAATAGAAGAATGGCCAATTGTAGATGCATTAATAATATTTTTTAGTGATGGATTTCCTTATAAAAAAGGGTTAAATTATGTAAATTATAGAAATCCTTTTTTAATAAATGATTTTGAAATGCAAAAAGTTTTTTGGGATAGAAGAAAAGTTTTATCTATTTTAAAAGAAGAAAGAATTTTAGTACCAAATTCAATTGTTGTTGATAGAGGAGAAATTATTGATAATGATGGTGAAAATAATAATATTTTAAATAAAAGTGCTGAAATTGAAAAACAAATTCAAAGTTTTCATGAAGAATTAGAAAATGAAGAAAATGAAGAAAATAAAAAAAAAGAAAATGAAAAAAATGAAAATTACGAATTATCAAATGAAGAAAATACAAATAATTCAAATGAAATAAGTGAGAATGTAACATTAGAAGAAGAAAATGAAGATTCATTAAAAAAGAAAAAAAAAGAAAAAGAAAAAGAAAAAAGTGATTTAATAGAATTTGATGATCACATAGTATATAAAGGACAAAAATTATATAAACCATTTGTAGAAAAACCATCAAATGGAGATGATCATTTTGTTTATATATATTATCCACCAAATCATGGTGGAGGATCAAAGAGATTATTTAGAAAAACAAAAAATGAATGTTCATTATTTTTTCCAAAAGTAAATAAAATAAGAAGAGATAAATCATATATTTATGAAGAATTTTTACAAACTGATGGTTTTGATATTAAAGTTTATACTATTGGACCAGAATATACTCATGCAGAAGCAAGAAAATCTCCTACTTTAGATGGTAAAGTTCAAAGAAGTTCTGATGGAAAAGAAATAAGATATCCTATTAATTTAACTCCTCAAGAAAAAGAATATGCTTTGAAAATTGCTAAAAGATTTAAACAAAATATTTGTGGTTTTGATATTTTAAGATCTAATGGTAAAAGTTATGTTTGTGATGTTAATGGATGGTCTTTTGTTAAAGGAAATAAAAAATATTATCAAGCTTGTGCTTTTTATATTTGGAAAATGATTGGAGAAAAATTTGGTTTAAATATTTTAGAAAAACCAATTTATTTAATTCAAGATCCTGTTTATAATAATTTAAAATTAACTAATAATAATAATGGGAATAATAATAAAAAATTTGAAGAAGAATTAAGAAGTGTTGTTGCTGTTTTTAGACATGCTGATAGATCACCAAAACAAAAAATGAAAGTTGTAATAAAAAATAAAGATATTTTATCTTTATTTGATATTTATAATAAGGAAAATAATAATAATAATAATGAAAATTCTCCTAATAAAGAAACAGAACAAAAAGAAATAATATTAAAAAAACCAAAAGAATTAATGACAGTATTAAAATTAGTAGATAAAATATTAAAAAATAAAAATAAAGATTCATCATTAAATGATTCAAATAATGATTTCTATACAAAATTATTCCATATAAAAATGGTATTAGAAAAAAATACAAATTTTGAAGGAATGACAAGAAAAATTCAATTAAAACCATTAGAATATGAAAAAGAAACATTAAAAGTAAAGAAAGCATTATTAATATTAAAATGGGGAGGTACAATAACACATTCTGGAATAGAACAAGCAAAATTATTAGGAAATACATTTAGAATTCAAATTTATCCTTCTTCATTAGATGGTGGAATTTTAAGATTACATTCAACATATAGACATGATTTAAAATGTTATTCTGCTGAAGAAGGAAGATGTTTAAAAACTGCTGCTTCATTTTTAAAAGGTTTATTACAATTTAATGAACCAATTACACCAATTATTACTTCTATGGTAAGTAAAGATGAAAATATTTCTAATGCACTTGATGTTACTAATCAACAAATTCCTGAAGTTAAAGGAAATATTAAACATGAAATTTCTGATTGTTTAAATTATAATGGGAAAATTTCTTATAAATTTAATCAAATGTTTAGTAAAGATTCTATTTATCCTGATATTGATTTAGATAAAAATAATAAAAATGAAGATATTAAAAATTTTTATTATAAATATCCTGTTTATGGTGTTATGAATAAAATTGATAATGGTTATGAAAAAATGAAAATTATACTTAATTTAATTGATAATTTTTTGGAACATTTGAAAACTTTTTTAAATGATGAAGAAAGAGAAGAATGTGATACTTATTTTATTAAAAATGCTTCTTCAATTAGTAAAAGGAATAGTTTTTTAAAAAATTATTTAGATTTATCAAAAAATGAATATAAAAAAGATGAAAAAGATAAAAATAAAATACAAACATCAATTAAAAAAACTCATCCAATAAAATCATCACCAGAAAATTTAGAATTAAAAAAGGAAAAATCACTAAAACAAGACAATCACTCAATTCCTGAATGTGAAGAAGAAAAAGAAATTTTAATATATAAAAGATATAAAAAACTAAGATTAGATTTTTACAATAACAAAACAAATAAATTTGACGTAACAAAAATTCCAGATATATACGATAATATAAAATATGATATAATACATAATAAACACATATTAGATAAAAATTCAAATTATTTATATGAAAATATATTATTAATATCAAAATTTTTAATGCCATTTGAATATGGAATAACAATAAAAGAAAAAATTGATATTGGAGTAAGAATAATAAAACCATTAATGAATAAAATATATAAAGATTTAATGTGGTGGAATTATAATAATCCTTATTTTGAAAGTAATAATGATATGAAAGAAACTAATTGGAGTGGTTTAGATCAAAATAGTGTTGATCCTTCTGAAATTAAAAGTGCTTGGAGACATATTAAAACTAGATTTTATTTTACTTGTGCTAGTCATATGTATGCTTTAATTAATTTACTTGTTTATGGAGATAATTCTTTCTTATTAGGTAATAATAAAAATACTTTATATGAATTAAGAAATATTTTTGATTTAGATTATTGTTCTCATGTTGTTTTTAGATTATATGAAAATTTTAATGTTAAATTAGAAGATAGTAAAAGATTTAGACTTGAAATTTTTATGTCTCCTGGTTGTAGTAAAGATCCAAGAGAAGTTGATGAAAATCATTTAATTAATGTTTCTTCTTGGATTGTTTTAAATAATAATTTGACTTTTCAACAAATGAAAGAATTCTTTTCTCAATTTATTGATATTGAGAAAGATGAATTAAATAATAAAAATTAAAATTTTTATTTTTTTTTTTTTTAGTAAAAATATCTTTTTAAATTATATTTTTTTTCATTGATAAATATATAATAATATTTAAAAATAAACCTAATAATAAAATAATTATGCATATTATATTTAAATAAAAGATATATATATAAAATTTTTTTTGTCTAAAATTTATGTTATTCTTTTCAAAACCAATTAAATAATTATCATAATCAATAAATAAATTATAATGTTTTAAAATATTAACATTAAGAATCCACATATTAGAATATTTAATAATATAAATTTTACTTTTTTTACTTTTTAAATCAAAAATATCTTCAATATTTAATTCAATTTCAATATTACTCATATTTAAAGAAATAGTAGATAAATTAAATAAATCAAAATTACTATCACATTCAATATAATGTCCATTATAAATATTATCAGATTTAATAATACATTTTCCATTTGATTCTTCCATATAAATTTTAAATAAATCATATCCCATTGGTTCAGGTGCTTGAATTATATCATTAAATGAATCAAATGCAACATCTATTAAAAAATATGTATTAATTATTGTTTTATTTTTTGTAAAAATTAATGAATTTAATGTACATGAAAGTAAATTTTTTTCATTTGTATTTTGAGTAAATGTTAATGGACAAAATTTATATAATTTATTATTTGAATTTGAATCTAAAATTAATTCAATATTTGATTTTGATTTAAATTTAATTTCTATATTTTTTTTTGATATTAGTTTCTTATTTTTTAATGATTGAATTAAAGAATTTATTTCTTTATTTTCTTTCTTTAATGATAATCCAAAAAAACCAGAAAATTGATATTTATTTAAATTAATTGTACATTTATTGATTAAAATAAAGAAAAATGGTATATCGTTTCTTTCTATTTGATAAATATTATTTGTTTCTTTTCCAATAAATGTTATATTATTTTTACTTATTTTTTTATCATTTAAAGATAGATAAAAATTATTTTTTGGATTAATTGTTTTATATCCATATTTGGTAATTTCATTACTAAAAAGAATTATATTTATACCATTTAAATCTAATATAAGTTCAAAACATTGAGTTATTCTTTCATCTAAACAAAAATTAATTTCAATATATTCTAAAAAATTAAAAGGGAAGTAATCTAAATTTTTTAAATGTCCTTTAAAAGAAATTGATAAAGATGATGATATTAAAAATAAAAAATATAAAATTTCCAAATTCATTCAAAAAAAAATAAATAAATTAAATATTAAAAATAAAAAAGAACTTATTTTTTAACAAGTCCTTATTAAATAATAATATCCTTATAAAATAAAAAAAAAATATAAAAATATCCTTAAAAATCCAAAATCTAAAATAAGATTAATTAATCCTATTAAATTTAAAAAAAATAATAAATTTATAATCTCAAAAATATAAAAATAAACAATTTAAAAATTTTTTATATAAAAATCAAAAAAGTAAAAAATGGTACAAAGAGAATTAACAGAAGATGATATAAATCAAATTCATCAAGCAATGGCATTAGAAATAATGGAAGAAGTAGCTAAAGATGAAAATATGCATGCATCAGTAAATCATGACAATATATTAAATTTGATAGAAAAAATAAAAGAAAAAGAGCAAAATTACTTATATTGTCATTCAAGTTTAAAAAATGAAAATGAGGAAAAAATAAAAAATTTTACAGAAAAACAGAAAATAATATATGAACCAATATTTAATGCAGTACAACATTCATGTCAATTTGATATTCCTTTATTTAAAATAGGACAATGTTGTGGTTCATGGAGACTTAGAAATGGAATAATTGGTAAAAGATCATTATTTTCTTCAAGATATAGTGTTAAAGAATTTAAAAAAAATAAAGCAAAAGATAAAACAAAATATTTACCTGGTTCAATTATAACATTAGAAAAAAAAGAGAATTATAAAAGAGATGCATTTGAATGGCAAAAAGAAGATTATGAATATAGAATGATTATTGAATATCTTGATAAGAAAACAATGAAAGAAAAAAATATTAAAGAATATAAACAATTAATTTTATATTTTCATACTCGTGAACAAATGGATTTAGCAAGACAACTTTTATTTGGAAGTGATAGTTCTGATGATAATATTATAAGTAATTTAAAAGTTATGAAAAAATCAATTACTGATTCATTTACTTTTTATGGTATGCTTAAATTACTTTCAGTAAAAGAAAAAATAAAAAAAAGAAAAAGACTTTTAGGAGAATTAAAAGATTTATCAAATCAAAGTATGACAAGTTTCATTAATTTTGGAAAAAAATATAAAAATGGATTAAATAGATATATTTATAATAGTCGAAATGCAGATATTAAAATTAAACCAATTAAATCAATTGAAGGTGATTCTGCATCAATTATACATAAAAAAGCATCTCCTTTAAGAAAAGCAAAACAAAGTAAAAATTATGAAGAAGAACAAGTCACTCCTTTTGATATTGATCATATTCCTTCTCATTTTAATCCAATTATTACTTCACTTCCTAATGATTCTACTTTTATTTCTAAAAAATTAAAAGTTTCTGATGATGATAGTTCTTTTAAAACTTGTGATGATATGAATATGAAAATTCAACAATTAAAAAAAGCATTTCCTAATAATTTAAATGATAATTTTGATGATGAAAATAATAATAATTTAGAATTTATTTTAAATGAAAATGTTATTGTTGAAAATAGAAATAAAAATAATATAGTTATGGATAAAGATAATGTTAAAAATACTAAAGAAATATTTATTAATCAAAAAACTCCTGAAATTTTCTTTGAAAATGAAAATGGAAATAAAGATTCAATGGATAAAAAAAATATATATGATATTTCAAATGTTATTTTAAATTGTGATAATAAAATTAAAAATGGAATTGATGAAAATAATTTAGTTATTTTAGGACCAAAAATTGATAATAATACATATTTTAATTATAAATATAATGATGGTAAAAAAAATTATTATACAGATCCTGAAAAATATGGATTAAAATATAATAATGGTGATTTAGGAAATAAAAAAAAGAATTTAAATTGTTTACAAATATTCCAATTAAAATATAGAATGAATAAAGTTCAATTAAATAATTTAGCAAAAAAAGCAAATGAAAAAAATATAAATATTAATATTAATAAGCCAGAAGATGATTTTTACTTTTATCATAAAGTTGATATTGGAAATAATTTAAAAAAAAAATCCGATTTAGTAAAAGCAACAAAATACGAAAATGAACATTTTATAGTTGAATTTAATAATGAATATTATTACCTTTTAGATGAATTAGAAAATAAACCAATTAAAATTGAATGTTATTGTATTCCAAAAGAATGTTTTTCAAATAATGATGAAGATGAAAAAAAGAAACATTTAGTTGATTATATGAATCCTTATTTCTTAGGAGAAGCAAAAATAACAAAAGAAAATATAGACGAAAATAAAAATGAATATCCATTATATGATAAAAATGATAATAAATTACCAGATGAAACAAAACTTTTAATATTAACATTTGAAGATTATTCAAACGAAAAACCAATGAATGGAATTCAAGGAAAAGATTATACAATTGGATATGATTCATATGTTGTTAAATTAATTGATAAAGAAATAATTGATGATGCTAAATTAAGATGTCCTTATGGAAATGATGTTAAAGAAGAATATTATAATGTTCAATTTGATAATAAAGAAAATATTTTATTTAGACCTCGTGATGATATGACTTTAAATAATTTTAAAAATGATATTATTAATCAAATTAATGATGAAGAATTGGAAAAAATTGAATATAATTCTAAATTTAGATATCTTCCTCAATGTGAAAAATTTGAAAGTAAAGAAAAATTATATGCTTCAAAAAATTTATCTTGTTTAACAGAAGATGAAAAAGAAGAAATTTGTAGTACAAAAAAAAAAGGAGATTGGATTTATAAAGCACCTGAATTAAGAGTAAGAATGTTAAGTAGAAATTTAGGTTTATCTGAAAATAATAATAAATTAAATCAATTAAATTATTTCACATGTACACATGATAAATTTAGAATAAATGATTTTGGAAGAAGAAAAAGAATGTATCCAATTTCAGAAAATAGTTTTAATATTTTTAATATGAAAGATTTAGAACCAAATTCTTGTGAAAATTTTGATAATTATCAATGGAAAGTTGGTATAAAATTTAATAATGAAGATCAAATGAAAACATTTACAAAAGAATTACAAAATTTAAGACAAAAAACAAATTTACAATATGAAAATGATGAAAGTAAAAAAATAACTTATCAAAAAACACTTGAGCATTGTCCTTTACCAGAAGGTGCAAGTACAGGAATAATGAATTGTAATATTGAATCAATTATTTTGAGAAATGATTTTAAAATAAAAGATGATTCAACATTAGAATTAAGTGTTGAAAGTGGAAAAAATTTATATGGAAAACACTTTTTAGAATATTTAAAAGAAGATAATTTTAATTATGAAAATACACTTTTAGATATTCAAGATGTAAGAGATCTATATGATCAAATTAAAGATATGAAAAGTAGTACAGAACCAATTAATTTATCTCAAAAAATAAATAAAGATAAATTTAATTCTGAAGAACATAAAATTTTCTTTAGAAAAGAAGATGATTTTCAAGTTGCAAAATCAGGAAAGTATATTAATTTAAATATTAATTTTAAAGGAAATTCTGGAAGATATAATGAAGAATTATATGCACCTGTTAAAATAAATACTAAAGCAGATTTTAATATTTGTCCTATTTATAGAAAAGGAAATACTGATAGAATTTTAGGAAGTTTAGTTATTGATGTTTGGGATCCAAAAGAAAAAAAAGAATTTTTTGAATTATATAAACAAGTTAATAGAGATTATTTAATTAAAGGAGAATTTTATGGAAAAGATAGTATTCCACTTTCTCATGGTTATTATGAACCAAATGTTTTTAGAAGAAAAATTTTAAAAGAAATAAATGATAATAGTTCTGTTAATATTAATAAAATTGAAAGATATTTACAAATTGAATGTGCTAAAGATTATGATTTATCTAATTTTGATTTTAAAAATGTTAAAAGAGATAATAGTATTAATTTAAATGAAAATACTTATCCTATTTCTTTAGGAATTAAAACTCTTAAAAATCAAAAAAAAGAAGAATTTTTTGAATTATATGCAGAAAAAGAATGGAATCTTTATATTAAAGATTTTTTCAAAAATACAGAAAGTATTTCTAAAGAATTAGATAATAATTTTAAATTATTATATAATCAAAGAGATGAAATGTTTAATAAAGAAAAAAAAGATAAAAATTTACGTACTCTAATGTATTTAGGTATTCCAACACCTAAAGGAAGAAAAATAATATGGGAAACTTTATTAGATATTCCTAAATTATTTGAATTAACAGATAAAAAAATAAGAGAAGAAAAAAATGAAAAAGATGATTTATTAGAAAATGAATTAACAGAAGAAGAAAAATTAGAAGAAATTGAAAGAAAAAAAGAAGAAATATATAATTATTGTTTAGAACAAAATGAATTAAATATAGTATTTTCTTTAATTGATAATGATATAAATTATATTCAAGCAAATGATATAAATAAAATAAAACAAGTAAAACAAATAACAAAAGCTTTTTATGTTTGGACTCAAAAAAATATTTCTTTATCAATAATAGATAAAAAACAAAAAGATATAAGATATGTTTATTTTACTGGTGTTCTTCCCATTGTTTATAAATTAAATTTATATTTTAAAAAACCATATGAAATATTTTGGATATTAATTGGTTTATCACAATATATTGATTTATTTCAACAAGAAAATCCTTTTTATAATCAAGATATGAGTTATATTAATTTATATGTTTTAGTCACTAGATTAATTATTGAAAATCATTATAATGAATTATATAATAAGTTTTTATCATTAAATTATCCAATTGAATATTTCGTTTCAAAAAATATTGGTTCATTATTTAGTGATTATTTTGCAAGAAGTTTAACTTTGAATTTATTAGATATTTTAATATATGAATCTACTTTTAATAAAATTATTTATAATGATAAATTACAATATCTTAGAGTTTTATGTGCAGTTCCAATTACTTTAATGAGTTTAAAAAGAAAAGATATTTTAGCTTGTAAAAGTGTTTCTGAATTAGAAGTTGTTTTTAAAAATTTAATTGTTGAATCTTATAGTATTAAAGAATTTACTGATATTTTAAATAATAATGTTAATAAATTTTTCACTTGTACTATTTTTGAAAAATATTTTTCATTTCTTAAATTAAATAAAGATGTTGAATGGGATAATAAAAGAGATAAAATTGAAAAAGCAATATATTATCATTTTAATCAAATTAGATATGAAAATGAAAAATATTTAAAAACATTAATAAATAATGATTTTTTATATGAAGGTCATGAAAAATTTTTTAATACATATATAAATTTATTAGATGATAAATTAAAAGATATGAAATCAATATATGGTTTACATTCAACAAGTAATTATGGAATATTCTTTAGAATAGATAAATTAAAACCAATATTATACAATTTAAATATAAATATTCCACAACAATTAAAAATTGATATATTTTTCTCTGGTGCAAATATTACACCAACAAGTAATCAACCTAATCCTGATTTTAGTGAAGTAATTGATTATGATAATTATACTTTTGAAATTAATAATAAACAAAATTTAACATTTAATAAAAATTTTAATGATAGTTTTCCAAAAATTTTAAATATTATTATAAGAGATAATAATAATAATCAACCTATATTAAATTTTGCATATAATCTTTTTAGATTTGAAATTATGAATATGGAAAAAATTGTACTTGAATCATTAGGTATGAAAAAAGGAGCAATTAAATTTTTATTAGAAATTGAAATATTTAAATCTTGTAAATCTGAAATTTCAAAAGAAAATATTTTATTACATAATACTATTTTTTCTCCTCCTGAATATTATCATAATATTGAAATTGAAAATGAATTAAATTCATTTTATATTAATTCATCAGATTCATTTAATAATGAAATTGGAAAAATAATAAAAAAAGAAAATGATGAAAAAAATACAATAATTGATGCGAATTATGATGAAAATTTCCAAATTTTATTTAAAAAATATAATAATATAAGTGAAAAGGCTGATGAATATAATGAAAAAAGTATACATATAAATAATGAAAAAGCTCATAATAAAGATATTATTGAAGAAATAAAAAATATTTTTACACAATTACTTGATGATGAAAAACATGTAGAAACTTTTTTAAATTGGTTTAGTGAATGTAATATTTCATTTGAAGAAATATTATATATTATAATTTTAATGGATTCTAATATTTTTATGATTTCAGAAAAAATGTTTTTATTGTTTAAAATTGCACAAACCAGAAATAATTTATTATTTCATAATGATAGAGCATCAATTTCTAAAATAAAAGAAATGATTTATGCTTTATATAAAAGATTTATGATTTATTTTAATAAAAATGAAGTTAATAGAATGATTGATTTTATTTTAAAAGATGAAAAATTATATAATATAAAATATGCTTTAATATATAATTCTAATAAAGAAGATGAAATAAAAGATATAATATATGATACTAAAAAATATAATCCAACAATAAATGAACAAAATATTGGAGATAAAGTATTATATGATTCTATAAGTACAAAATTTAATGCATATATAAATTATTTTGTCAATCATTATAATATGAAATCAATATCTCAATCAATTATAAAAGAAATATTTAAACAAATAATAAAAGAAAATGAAAAATATAAAGAAAAAAATTTAGACTCAATAAAATTAGTAATAGTAAAAGACAATATAGAATATGAATTAAATTATGAAATTCAATATAATCCATTGGAAATAATAAGAAGAGAAAATGAACTAAATCCAAAAAATGAAGACATAGATAAAATTTTATGTAAAGAAATATCAAATTTAGAAGTATTAAACTCATATGAATTAGGAGATGAAAATAATTTTGATTGTGATATAACATTTTTAGAATTTAGAAATATTTTCTTTAAATTACCTTTCTTATCAGATTTATTAAGAATATCTTTATCTTTTATGAGTAGTAATCTTCCATTAACATATTCACCATTTAGATCACTTAAATTAATATTTTATTTTAATGATGAAGAATTAGAAAGTTTTACTTTTCAAAATGGACCAGGGAAAGAAGAAGAAAATATTATTAATTTAATACCAACTAAAATGAATTGTGTATATGATTTATTAGATTCTATTACTCATAGAACAAGTTCATCTGAAATTGATAATGAAATTAAGAATTCTTTATTTATTCCTAATATTTTTGAATGTAAACTTGATAATAATGAAACTATTCTTCCTTTTGAAAGTTTTTATTCTAATCGTTATTTAAATACTACTGATTCTGCTACAATTAATATTATTTATTATGATAATGAAGTTACTTTACATAGTAATAAATTAATTCAGAAAAATGATGGTTATAGTAAAATACTTTTCGAGAAAAATCAAAATCATTATGAATGGAAAAAAGCAAAAATTACTGAAGATAATAAAGATACTGTTTTAAATTCACTTGATTATAAATTTAAATATAATACTGATACTTCAAATTTAATTGAAAAAATTTAATATCTTTTAAATATTTTATATAAAATAATATTATCATTTAATAAAAATATTGATAATATTATTAAATTTAATTTCTTTTTATTCTTTATTTTTAAGGACTTAAAACTTTTATTTTTTAAAAAATTAAAAATTATAAAAAAAAATTATTTTTTTTAATTAATAAAACTTAAAAAAAAAGTATAAAAAAATAAAACAAAAAAAATAAAAAATAAAAAAAAAAATAAAAATTAAACTATTTAAAATGTTTTCAGAACTAAACACAGATTCCTTTACAAACATAACAGAAGATGGAGGAATAAAAAAAAAGATAATAACAGAAGGTTCAGGTGAATTAATAAAAGAAAATCAAGAAGTAGGAGTAAAATATTGTGGAAATATAAAAGATCAAATATTTGATCAAACATACAAAGAACCATTTAGATATACAATAGGAAATCATGAAGTTGCAATTTGTTGGGAAATTGCAGCAATGACTATGAAATTAGGAGAAAAGGCAGAATTTATTATTGAACCTAAATATGGTTATTTAAGTTTACCTGGAGAAAAATCTAAACTTCCTAATTTTACTATTTCTTTAGAAATTGAAATTGTTGAAATTAATCCTCCTTCTAAAAAATTATGTGATATGAATATTTTTGAAAAAATTGATAAAGCTAAAAAATTTAAAAAAGAAGGTGTTCAAAAATTTGGAGAAAATGATATTGAATGGGCTTTGGAAAAATTTGAAAGAGCTATTTATTTTATTGAAGGAATTAATGAGAAAAATGATATGAAAGATAATAAAGATTTTAAAAATAATGAATGTCATCATGGTAAAAAAAATAATGATAATAATGATAATGAAATTCAAAATAAATTCCAAGAAATGAATATTGGAAATAGTGATAATGTTAATTTAGAAAATAAAGAAGATAAAAAAGAAGAAAATAAAGAAGATAATAAAGAAGATAAAAAAGAAGAAAATAATAAAATGGAAATTGAAAATAAAGAAAATAAAAAAGAAGAAAATAATAAAATGGAAATTGAAAATAAAGAAAATAAAAAAGAAGAAAATAATAAAATAGAAATTGATAATAAAGAAGAAAAAAAAGAAGATAGTAATAAAATAGAAATTGATAATAAAGAAGAAAAAAAAGAAGAAAATAATAAAAATGAAATTGATAATAAAGAAGAAAAAAAAGAAGAAAATAATAAAAATGAAATTGAAAATAAAGAAGATAAAAAAGATGAAAATAATAAAATGGAAATTGATAAAAAAGAAGATAAAAAAGAAGATAATAATAATATAAATATTGAATCAAAAAATAATAAAATGGAAGAAATAAAACAAGAAAATAATGAAAATAATGAAAATACATTTGAAATAACAACAAATAAAAAGACTGAAGAAGAAGCATATAAAGAAGCAAATGAGCTTTTAATATCATTATACACAAATTTAGCAAATTGTGAAAATCATTTAAAAAATTATCCAAAAATTTTATTTTATACAACATTAGGTTTAAAATTAAGAAAAACACCAAAATTATTATATTTTAAAACAATAGCAGAATTATATAGTCATAATTTAGATTTAGCAATAGAAACTTTTAATGAATTATTAAAATTAATAAAAGAAGAAGATAAAGGAATAATTTATCTAAAAGAATTAATAGAAAAAAAACAAAAAGAAAGAGAAGAAAGAGAAAAAAAATTTATGAGATCAATTCCAAGACAAATTATATATGAAAATAAAGAAATTAAAAAATCAATAAGTCCTCCTTTAGAAATTAATTCATTAAATCCAAAAGTTTATATGAATATTAAAATAGGAGAAAAAATAAAAAAAATTATAATTGAATTATTTAAAAATATTGTTCCTTTAACAGTAGAAAATTTTAGATGTTTATGTACAGGAGAAAAAGGAGAAAAATTAAATTATAAAGGGAAAATTTTTAATAAATTAATTAAAAATTTTATAATAAAAGGAGGAAAAATTGATGAAGATAATAAATTATCAATTTATGGTAATCAATTTGAAAATGAAAATTATTTATATAGTCATAGTAGAAGAGGTTTATTAAGTATGAGTAATAAAAGTTATAATTCAAATGGTTCTGAATTTTTTATTACTTTAAAAGATTGTATTTGGTTAGATGGAAAAAATGTTGTTTTTGGGAAAATTATTGAAGGAATTGATATTTTAAGAGAATTTGAAAATATTGATATTAATGATAATGATACTCCAAAAATTCCTATTATTATTGATGATTGTGGAGAAATTAAAAATGAAAATTAAAAAATATAAATGTTTCTTTATAATTATATTATTTAAAATAAATGTAATAATTAATATTAAAAATAAAAAAAAAGTAAATTAATTTTGAATTTATTTTTATTTAATTTATAATATTATTAATAATTAAAATAATATATAAATACTATTATATAAATTAAAATATAAGCAATAGAAATTATTAATGTATAAATCTTTTACAATAAAATGTATGATTTAAAAAGAAATTAAAATATTTATATTATGAAATCTAGATATAACTGAATTAAATTAATATTGAAGAAGATAATAAATTAAATAAAATAATTTAAAGTAAAAAAAGAATTTAGAAATTAAATTCAATTAATTATTTAAATTTTTAACTTTAATGATATTAAAAATATTAATTAAATATATTTTTGACTAAAATCATCCCACCAATTACAATCTTTTAATATTTTTTTAACAATTTCATCACAATCTCCTTCACAAAACATATTTTTATTAACAAGATTATCAAAACCAAAACTTCCAACTTCTTCTTTATTAATTAAAACCAACCATGAATTTGTATTAATGAATAAAGGAAGAAATGAAAAAGGCATAACTTTTAAAGAAGTTCCAATAATAAAACAAATATCATATTTTTGTATTTCTTTGATTTCTTCTTCAAAATTTTCATTAACATTTTCTCCATATAAAACAATATTTGGTTTACAAATTCCTTTACATTTTTCACAATATTTTATTTCATTTTTTTTAATTGCTTCATCAATTTCTTTAATATCAATTTTTGTATTACAATTTATACATTTTCCTTCAAAAATATTTCCATGAATAAAATTAATTTTTTCTTTATCAATTCCAGCTTTTAATTCTAAACCATCAATATTTTGAGTATAAATTTTTTTAACAATATTCAAATCAATTAAATATTTCATAAAAATATGAGTTAAAGTTGGTTTATAAGAATTTTTTTTAAAATTATTATAAAATTCATATAATAAATTAGGTTTTTGAATAAAAGTTTCTTTAGAAAAAAAATCTTCAGGTTTATCAAAATGATATTTCTCAATAAGTGTTTTAAAAATACCATTTTCACTTCTAAAATCAGGAATACCAGAATTAACACTAATTCCAGCACCAACCATAAAAACTCCATTATTAAATTTTTTATTTTTTAACATTTCAATAAAATTTCCATATTTAATTTGAAAAACTTGTTCTTTACTCATATTAATTTTAGAATTAATATTATTTTTATTTATTGATAATTCATTTCCAAATTTACAATCTGAAAGTGCTTTAACATAATAATTTGTAGTATAATTTTCAATATAAGAACCTAAATCAGAAAATCCTTCAGTTTCACATTTATAACACCAAACACTTAAATCAAGGGAACTTATACAAATTACGTGTTCTGGATTTTCTGATAAATGTTTTTGAAAGTGATTATTCATATATCTACCACAAAATGGTTCTCCACATGATAAACATATCCATAATTCTATATCTATGTCACAATATTTACATTTTAATTTTTCAAATTGTATTTTTCTGAAATCTTCTATTGGATATAATTGTATTGATGATATATGTGGACAATTTCTTTTTGGGGAAACTATCATTTTTTTTTTTTATTTTTATTTTTTTTTGTATTAATTTTATTACTCTTTTTTTTGAGTTTATTTTTTTTTTTTAATATTCTTTTTATTTTATTTTATTCATTTTTTATTGATATTTTATAATTTTATAATTGATATTATTGAATAAAAATACTTTAAAATGGAAAATATTAAAAAAATATCATCTTTTAAACGTAACAAAAAAAATATAGTAATTAAATCTTTTAATTTAATTGGAAAAGAAGAAAATTTAGGAATAATATCAAAAATAATAGATAAAAATGACAAATTAAAAATAAGAATAAATTCAAATACAATATTAATTCCAAAAACTTCATATCAAAAAATAATAAATTATTCACAATTAATTTTAGAACAAAATTTATGTTTTTCATATCAAAAAACAAAAAATGATGATGAAACATCAAAAGGAGATTCAACAGATGTTATTTTAGGACATGAGCAAAAAAATTCTAATATAGATAAAATGATATTTGATAATGAAGAACATCAAAAAAAAGTTAAAATAAATTTTGAACCAATTGTATATGAAAATGATAATGAAACAGATACTTTAAAAGAAAAAAAAGAAATATTAATTCAAAATGAAGATTTAGAAGAAGATAATAAAAGAAATATTTCAAGAAATATTCTTAAACAAATATCAAATCATAAATATATAGCAAATCATTATCAAGATTTTATTATTAGTTGGGAAATTTTATTTTGTATAATAATTCTTTTAGGATTAAATATTTTAATTCATATTACAGTTTTAATTGCAAAATTTGAAACACTTAATACTTTTTATGTTTTTTATTGTGGTTTACTTTCTACTTGTTTTTTTTATATTGGAATAAGTTCTTTATATAAAATTATTATGGATAAAGAAAATGAAATTTGTATGAGTATAATTAATGAATTATTAATTTTTACTGATTTAGTTTCTTTAAGTGCTTGGTTTATTATTACAAATTTAGAAAAAGGTATTAAATTATATATAATTACTCAAACTTATTATAATTCTTTATTTATTTTTGCTATAATTATTGAAACTATTACTATTATTTTAAATTTTACTATGAATGAAGTATATAAAGAATATGATTTGTTAAAAGAAAGTTTAAAATAATAAAATATATTTTATTTTTATTATTTAACTAATAAAAAAAAGAATTTAAAATATTTTTTTTTAATTTATAAATGGAAATTACAAATGATGATTGCGAAATTATAGTTGAATTTGAAAATGAATCATATAAAATCACATTAGATAAAAATGAACCAATGTCAAAAGTAATTCCTGCATTATTAGATTCATTTTCATTAGATAATAATAAATATGAAATATATTTTCAAGATAAGAATTTAAGTCTATTTGAAAATATTTCATTATCAAAATTAATTGAATTTAATAAAAAAACATTACCAATTTTTAATATTAAAAGAAAAAATATAATAATAAATAAACAAAATAATATTGAAGAATCTACTCAAAAACATTATATTATTATATATAATTCATTAGGTTATGATGAAGTAAATTATATTCTTAAAGAGTATAATAATATAAATAAAAATAATAAGGGAATGATTATATCTGATTGGCGTGATATAAAAAATGGTATATTAATTATGTTTAATAATTATAAAGATGTAAGTGAATTTAATGAATATTTTAATCATATAAAAATAAATAATCCTAATTTAGAAAGATTAAAAATAGAAATTGTAAATAATAATAATAAAAATAATATTAGTATGAATAATTATAATAAAATTAATGAAACTGAAAATATAAAAAAAAGTAAATCACAAACTTTTAAAAGTCATAAATCAAAAACTCCAATTAATAAAAATTTATCAGGTACTTTTAATCTAAATAATTTTATTTATAAACCAAATGATCTTAAAAATAATAAAAAATTATTAGATCAATTTTATTCACAACAATATTATGTTAGAAATTCTTCTCCATATATTAGTGAAGAAGATCAAAGATATTTAAATGAAAAAGAAAATAAAAAACATTTTATAAGTAAAAATAATTTTATTTTATTTGCTGGAAAATATTCATGTAAACCTAATTTTATACCAAATTATGTTCAAATGACTCCTTCTCAAAATCCTTTAAATCATAAATTTAGAGAAGAAAAAAAAGATAAATGGATAACTAAAAAAGGGTTTATAAATGCTTAATATAAAAAGATAATGATATGTATTAAAATTCATTTAATTTATAAATAAAAAATAATAAAACTTATTATGTTTAAATTATTAGAATTATTTTTAAATATTAAATTATAATTATTAAATATGATTAATTTAAATATTATTTCCCCAAATTTGGATAAACTTCAGTTTTAAAAATAAAAATATATTAACTTAAACTTTTAAATTAAAAACGAAAAAAAAAATAAAATAATTAAAAAAAACCAAAATTTCAAAATAATAAAATATTTAAAACAAATTTTTATCATAAAAAACTTAAAAAAAATCAAAAAATTATTTCATTTTATTAATTTCTTCATCATCAAAATCATCATCATCTTCTAAATCTAAATTTTTCTTAATAGCATAACTACAAAATTCATCAAACATAATAACTCCTCCATGATTAGTATCAATTTTATTAAATTCTTTAGCAGGATCACTAATTTTAACACCCCATTTTTCTAAAATAGGAATAGCTTTTTTAAATTCTTCTAAATTGATTTTAAAATCATCAGAAGTATCAATTCTACAAAACATAACATAATATTCAAAATATTGTCTAATATAAACTAATATAATTCTAAATTCTAACCAACCAACATAATCATCACCATATTTTGATGATGATTTAACTGCTTTTTTTGCTGCTTGAAATGCTCTTAAACTAACTTTTTTTAATTTAAATATATCTGGTAAATTTAATGCATCTCTTAATCCTTTATCAAATTCTGCTAAGGAAATATAATTATTTCCATTCATATCTATTTGTTTCCAAAGTTCTTTTCTTTTTTGTCTGTCCTCTACTGTCTTTTTTATTGGAAGTTTTGATAATAAGGCATCCCAATCATAGTTTTTGTAGTCACTTTGCATTTTTTATTTTTTTTTTTTTATGTTTTTTTTATATTTTTATACTCTTGGAATGTGTATTTATATGGGAAATATTATTCATATTATTATATTAATTAATACGTAATTAAAAAAGAAAAAAAAATATTTTTTTTATTATATTATTCTTGGTTTTTAGTTTGTTTTTTTATTTTATATAATTTATTTTTTTTTTTTTGAAAATAAAAAAATAAATATTTAATTTATTTGTTTTATTTTTTATTGTTTTAATGTAATAATTAGACTTTCATATTTTAATTATTAAGTATTTAATTTAAATTTAAGAAATGAAAATATGTCAAAGATGTAATTCTAGGTATAATTTATCTCAAAAAATGGCATCTAAAGAATATAATAATTTATTAGGTGAAACAATAACAAATAATAATAAATGTATTGACTTTTTGTTTTTAAAGAAAAATTTAGATATTGATTTAAAATATTTTACCCAATTAACAAAATCTGAATTTTTAGAATTAACTAAAATAATGTCAAAATATCCATGTTATAGTACTTTAAAAATTTCAAACTCATTAAGATATAATGATAAAATATCAGAAATTTTAGAAAATACTTTAGAAATTTTTTCTACTAATTTATCTAAATTTTCAGACTGTAAAGTAATTGAATTAAGAAATTTACAAATAATAACAAATAAATCAATAAGAATATTATATAATATATTTAAAAAAAATAAAGGATTTGAGCAAGTTTCAATAATATCATGTTATTTTAATTTTAATACCTTATCTAAAAAATGGAATTTTTATACTTTAATTCAAGGTTTATATTCACATATTACTTTAGAAAATTTAAATTTAATTAATAATTGTATTCCAGATGATTATAATTCAAAAATTATAGTTAATTTTATTAAAAATCAAAATTATAAATTTAAAACTAAAAATTGGAAAAAAACTTTACATTCAGATTTTAATTTAATAAATATTCCAGTTAGATATAATTTAGGAGCAATATCATCAATTATTTTATCTCATAATAATTTAGGAATAAATTTCACAGAAAGTATTATTCCAACATTAGAAAATGATGTTTATTTAAGAGAATTAGATTTATCATATAATATTCTTGATTATAAATGTTGTAAATTATTTACAAAATTATTAAAAATAAATAAAACTTTATTAAATCTTGATTTAAGATATAATCCAGGTTATGACAGAAATATTAATATGAAATTAATATATAGATTAGGAAATAATTTAAAATATTTAAAAGAACAATATTTAGAAGGTGAATTTGATAGACCAACTTATAAAGAAATTATTAGAAATTATATTAATAGTGAATTATTTACAATTGATACTGAATTAAATGAACAAATTGAAGAAACAAATGAACAAAATCCTTATTCAAATCAAAGATCTTTAAAATGTAATAATAGTTCAAATAATGTTTTTACTTTTCAAAATAGTTCTGAAAAAGTAAATAATATTAATAGAGAATTAGAAAATGAAAATATATATTTAAGAAATGAAATTGAAAGATTAAGAACAGAAAATAATTATCTTATTAATCAAAATAAATTATATAAAAATTTAATACCAAATGAAGAAATGGAAATAGTAAAAAAAGATAATGAAATTAAAAAAGAAGCAGCAGATTTAATTAATGATATATCAAATATAGTAAATAATTATGAAAAAGGTAAAAGATCAAAAAGTACAAATAAAATTTATAAATCATCATATGAATAAATATATAAAATATTTTTTTTGGAAAAAAAATAATAATATTTTACTTAATATATAAATAAATATATTATTTAAATTTTTAAAAATATATTTTATTTTTAAACTTAATTTTCATAAAATCTAATTATATTTCCTCATTCTTTCCATTAAATCCATAAATAAAAAATATGTACAAAATAATATCAAAAATAGATAAAAAAAAATAATAAATCATAAATAAACATTCTAACCTTTTATTTAAAATTTTCATTTAAATATTTCTTAATATCTTTAAAAGAAAATCTTTTATTTTCATCTAAATCAAGCATATTATTAATTAAAACTTGCATTTTATTAGAATAATTTCTTCTAAGAGCTCTTCTAATAATTTGACTAATAACATTCATATTAGTAATTTCTCTAATATCATTAAGAATTTGAACAGTAAGAATCATAGCATATAATAAACAAAAACCAAGTGAAAAAACATCACTTTTATAAGCATTATGTACAACATCTTTATGTCTATTTTTTAAACAATGATATAAAACTGGACTCATATATAATTCACTTCCTCTAAGAGTACATTCTTGAATTGAATCACTTAAATTTTTTGCTTCACCAAAATCTGCAACTTTATATACATTATTAGGATAAATTAATATATTTTGTGGTTTAATATCTCGATGTGCTATTCCATTTTCTTCTAAAAATATTAAAGCATTTAATATTTGATGTAATATTTTTACTATTTCTTCTTCTGTGTAATATTCTCTTTTTTTTTGACGTCTTTTTATTTCATTATTCCAATCACTTATTGCTAATTCCATTAATACATAAATTGAATATGTTGTTGAATCTAAACATTTATATTCTATATTATATATTTTCATTATGTTATCATGTACTTTTGAATATACTAATTCAAATTCTTTTTGAAATTGTTTTATTTCTGATAAATCATGACATATTATCTTTTTTAATGCATATTTTTCGTGTGTTTTTTCTTTTTGAATTAAATATATTTTACCAAAGGAACCTTCTCCAATTGGATTTTTAAAAACGTAATTTTCTATATTGAAAGATGGAATTTTTCCATTTTTTATTACTTCATTTAATTGTTCTGGAGATGTTACAAAATCTTCTTCTTCATTATTATTTGTTTGTAAATTATCTTTTGTTGGTGATGCTTCTTTTAATGTTCTTTCTTTTTGAGATATATAATCTAATCCTTTACTTCTTTTCTTATTTGGAATTATGGTTAATAAATTTGGTTTTTGAAATATATTTTCATCTTCTAAGTCTTTATTTTTATTTTTTACTATATCTTGTGATTTTTCTTTTTTAGAAATTTTTTCTTTTTCAATTTTATCTTTTTCTTCAGTTTTATTAATATCATTTTTATTTCTTCTCTTTTTTATATGATAACTTGAATTCATTATTTTGTCTTCATCATTTTTATTTTCTACATTTTCATCATTTAAATTATTATTACTAATATTATTATTATTATTATTATTATTATTATTTTTATTATTATTTTTATTATTATTTTTATTACTATTAATAATGTTATCATTACTTATATCATTATTATTATTATTATTTGTATTACTTTTACTATCATTATTACTAATATTATTAATGTTATTTGTATTATTTTTACTATCATTATTACTAATATTATTAATATTATTTGTATTATTTTTACTATTATTTTTTTTATTTGTATTATTATTACTAGTATTATCATTATTAATATTATTATTATCATTTAGATTATTTTTATCTATACTTTTTTCCTTTTCTCCAGTTTTCTTTCTCATTATTTTCCTACTTTTATCATCAGAAAAATAATCTTTTTCAATTCTATTAATATTTAAAATTTGTTCTTCTTCTTCATTATTATTTTCATTTTTATTTACAGTAATTTTTTTTATTTTATTAGTAGGAGGATTAGAATTATTACCATAACTTTTATTAGAAAGAGAATTATCTTTTGTACTATTAGAAGTAATTTTTCTTAATTCACTTATATTGGGTCCATTATACAAATTTTCATTATCATGATTAACAATAATAATATTTTCATTATTTATTTCTTCATTTTCTTTATTTTTACTTATAGAAGCATTTTTTTTCCCAGTTTTATTTCTCTCAGCTAAAATTTCAATTAAAGTACTATATTGTCTTTTATTATTTTTATAAAGATGATTCCTATTATGAATATTATTATTATCAATATATTTACTTCCACTATTAGGATAAATTTCAGTAACTAAATTAACAATATGATTTTTATTACTATCATTAAATCCAGTTGTATTTCTCATATTTAATAAATAAGTAGAATTAAAAGAAGTTAAAATTCTTGGTTCACCTGAACTACTTCTTAAAATAGGATTATCATTAGAATTATAATTATTAATAACATTATTAAAATTAAAATTTGATTCAGTTGATCTCATTGTAATAAATTTATCTTCTTTTCTTAAAAATTTTCCATATGAATTATTTGAATTTCTAAATCTTTTTTTACATAAAGGACAAGTCCAAATAAATTTATCATAAAAATTCATAGCATGACATTTAGAACAAACAATAATTATTTTATTATTATAATAACCTTCATATAATTGACCTTTACATTCTTCTTTATGAAAAAATAATAATTCTTTTGGATTTGCTTTACAACAAAGAAGTTCATTTGGATAAATTAATTTTTTAAAAATTAAAGCAAATTTAACACTTCTTTTCATAATTTGCATTTCTAAAGGATTATAAATTTTAGCATCACTCTTAAATTCTTTTTTACAAACTGCACAATTCCAAATTATACTTTGAGGTCTTGATGAAAAATTACATTTTTTATTTAAACAAATTAATCTATTTTCTTTTAAATTTAAATAAAGTATATTTTTGCATTTTATACATTTCATTGTTTCATTTATTAAATTACCACAATGATATTTTTCCCATGTTGCAGGAAGAATATTTGGATTTTCATTTTTTGATAATAAACAAGAATAATAATCAATTTTACAATAATTACAAGTTAAATTTATTTGATTTGGAAAATAACATTTTTTACAATTTGAACATATTAAATGAGTTATTTCATTTTTATTTTTCTCATTGTATATTTCTATTAATTTTGAATTGCTATATTGACATGAATGATATGCATAATCATCTGTATTAATACAATGTTTTCTAAATTGTTTTAAATATGAAAAAGATTTTGGTCTGTTTAAATAATTATTATATGCTTTTGATAATATTATATAATTTTTTTCATATTTTTCTATTATCATTTTATTTGATTCTTTTAAATATTCTTCAAATGATTTTTCATTTATTTCTTGCTTTGAAAATAATTCTTTTATAATTATTTCTATTCTTAATGAAATTTCATTTAAAAATTCTTCTTTTGAAATTAGTAAAATATTTGGTAATTGCTCTTCAAATTCTATATTATATATTTCTAATATTTTTTCATTTCTTGATTTTGTTTCTGAAAAATTGTTGGATAATTCATTTTTAGATTTTTGAAGAAAGTTTTTTTGTTTTCCTCCTGGAGAATTTAATCTTTTTTGCTTTAAACTTCGGCTGTTATTTTGATATACAGAAGTCATTTTTTTTTTTGATTTTTTTTAATATATTTTACTTAATTAATTTTTGTTATACAATTTAAGATTAAATACTTTATTAATTCAATATTAAATATATTAAAATTTAGTTTAAATTTTTATTTTATATTTTCATTATTAAGGGGTTTGGTGAAATGTTTTGTAAAATTTTAATATTTTTTTCAATAAATTTAAATAATAAAATTTATGTTATTTAATAATAATTACATTATTTTAAAAAGTATGATAAATAATATCAATTCATTAAATTTTGTATTCCAATTATATATATAATTTTTTATTTAATAAATTTACATAAATAATCTTAATAATAATTATATTGGGGATTGGGGATTGGG
>JAJMZS010000035.1:0-36393 GCA_023807205.1 Isotricha prostoma | reverse complement strand
AATCCCCAATCCCCAATCCCCAATCCCCAATCCCCAATTGTTTTAAATAAAATATCTTATTTTTTCAAAAATAAAACAATTTTTTTTTTTTAATTTAATATTTTTTTCTTTTTAAATTTTTTTCATTTTTTTAAATTTGTAAAATATGTATGAAAATATCTTAAAAGAAGTTATAATTAAAAAGCAAAATAAAGAATATGAAAATGCACTAAATATACTAGAAAATAATATTGAAGAAATAAAAAATAAATATAATAAGGAAAGTGAAGAATATTTTAATTTGGCTAAAGAATTATGTGATATAAGTAATTTAATTGCTGAAACATTTTATGATAATGGTAAATTTAATGAAGGATTAAAATATTTAGAAAAATCAATGAAATTATTTGAAAATGTTAAACAAATCCAATATTTATGTAATAATAATTTAGGAAATTATTATAGGAAAATAGGTGAATTAAAGAAAGCATTTGAAAGTTTCACCAAAAGTATTGAATTAGGTTTATTTTTAAACAATATAAAAATTATTGGAGAAGGATATATTAATTGTGGTATTATTTTATTATTAATGAGAATGTTTGATAAATCAATTGAACAATCTTTATCAGGTATTATTATATTACAAGAATGTTTATTAAATAAAAAAGATTTAACAAATGATATATATAATATAATTAATAATGCTTATACTTCAATTTCTTTATGTTATTATAATAAAAAAAATTTTTATGAAAGTTTATTATATTATGATTTATCGGAAAAAATAAATAAAAAATTAGGAATTGAATATACAAATACATTTATAAATGAAGAAACAAAATATAAAATGTTAAATGAAATTTTAAATGAATTTAAAAAAGAAAATGTACTTGATAAAAAAGAAAAAATGTCAAATAATTATATGATTGAAAAAATTAAGAATCTAATTACACAAATTGAAGAAAAAAATTCATGGAATTCAATAAGGAATTTCCCTTAAGACATTAATATTTATTAAAAAATAATTATTTGAAATTATTATTAATCATTAAATTTTAATCTAATCAAAAAATATTAAAAAAATTGATTAGTTTAATAAAAATAGAATTTCATTATATTTTTTTTATGAAAACATTTATTTTTTAATAATAATGGGGAATAATGATTCATCATCTAGAATTTCATATATAGAATCAAATAATGAAAGTATTAAAAATTCATATTTTAAAACAATAAAAAAGATAAGAAGAGAATTATATAAAAAAAATGATAATAATTTAAAAAATGTCTCAATAAGTTTTCAAAATAAAAATTTTAATTCAATAATAAATAATGAATTAAGTATTGAATTAAATAATCAAAATAATAAATATATTCACTGGATAGATTATTTTTATGATTATTTATTCTTATTAGATAAACAAAAAATAGAATGGGCAACAAATTTAATTCAATCATTAGAAGATGAATACTTTTTATTTGAAAATAAATATTTATCATTATTTTTTTTTGAAGAATTTTCAATTAAAACAAAACCAAATTGTATAAAAAATCTATATACAGATAAAACAAAAAATACAAAATTCAATGTTTCTGAATTAAGTGTTATAAAAAATTTAGGTGGTTCATTTGAATCAATTAATATTGATAATTTATCATTAGATGACCCTGCAGTTATCTATAAAAATAATAGGTCAATAGTAAAACAATATATTTTAATATTTAAAGAGCATATATCAAAAGAAGATCATCCAATTCATATTATTATTAAAAAATTTTCTAAAGTATTTTCTTTTTATGTAAATAACAAAATAAAAAATATAAGAAATGATATTGATTATTTTCATCATATGATATCAAAAATTTCTGATGATATTACTTTTCAATTACAAAGTTTTATTAATAATATACAAGTTACTTTGAAATTAATGTATTGTAAAACTTTAGATTTTTCTTTTTTTAAAAATGAAAAAGATGAATTAATTAATATTATTACTTCTTTAGTTTTTAGAGTAGGAAATTTATATCAAGTGATTTTTGATTTATATTCTTTAAATCTAAATTCATCTATAAAAAAGTTAGAAGAAAAATTTGATTATTTAAAAGATATTAAACCTGAAGATTTAGGAATTGATAAATCATTATGTTTAAATAATACTACTTTAAATTATCAATTAGAATTAATTGATGACATTATAAATAATCAAAAGGAAAAAGAATTTGATAACAATTTAGAAAATATTTCAATAAATAAAGCAAAATTATTCAAAATACAAAAATTAATTAATAAAAAATTAAAAAATGCTCCATTAATAATTTATAAATTATCATCAAAAAAAGATAATGAAAATAAAGAAGAATCAAAATATTTTTTAATAAATGAAAATTTATTAGAAGAACAAATATTTAATGATTTAAGTTCAATTCTTCCAGAAGATAATAATAATTCAACTTTATATGAAAAAGAAAATATTAAAAATATAAATAGAGGAAAACATAATTTTATTCATCCACATAAGAAAAGTTTTTTAAAATTAAATGAACAAAAACCAGAAGATGTAATTTATTCACCTTATACAACATGTATTTCATTAATTAAAAATTTAAAAAAATATAAAACTCCATTTGAAAAAATTATGATAATTGCTTCTTTAAGTGATGAAATTATTGATTCAGTTTATGAATTTTGGAAAGATTTACTAGAATTTATTAAAAATAAATCAATTTTTGAAATTGATGCTAATCAATTAATGAAAATTATACTTTATATTATAATTAAATCAAAAATGTCTGATATTATTATTCATTGTAAAATTATTAATTTATTTAATACTTATATAATTAAAAATTCTACTATTGGTAATTATTTTTCTAATGTTGAAGCATCAATTTCTTATCTTATGGAAATTAATAATATTGATGATATTTTAGATAATAAAAATAATTTAAATTCAAATGAAAATGAAATTAATACTAATAATAACTAAAATTTAATATATTTGAATCAGTTAAATTTACATTTAAAATATCTCTTAATAATATTTAGTTTAATAGATATTTTTTAATTTAAATTCAAATAATAAACTTAAATTAATAGATTTAATAATTTATAAGATTTATTCAAATTAAAATTAAACAAATAAAAAAATATATAATTCACTTTGAAAATAATATCAAAAATTTAAAAAAAAAAAACAAAAAAAACAGAAATAACCATTAAACATAAATTTTAAAAATAAAAAAATAAATATAAAAAACAAAAAAAATAATGAACAGATTTAAAATAATAGCAAAAATAGGTGAAGGTGCATATAGTACAGTATATACAGTTCGTCGTATAGAAGACAGTGAATTATATGCATTAAAAAAGGTAAAACTAAAACATTTAAGTGAAAAAGAGAAGCAAAATGCATTAAATGAAGTTCGAATATTAGCAAGTGTAAAAAGTCCTTACGTCATAAGTTACAAAGAATCATTTATAGATGAAGTAGACTCAACATTATGTATAGTAATGGAATATGCAGATGAAGGTGATTTATTTCAAAAAATAACATTTTATCAAAAATTAAAAACAAATTTCGACGAAGCTGACATTTGGAGAATTTTTATTCAAATAACAAAAGGTTTAAATGACTTACATTCATATAATATTTTACATAGAGATATGAAAAGTGCAAATGTATTTTTATTTAGAGATGGAACTGCTAAATTAGGTGATTTAAATGTATCAAAAATTACAAGTCGAGGTTTAGGTTGTACTCAAACTGGAACTCCTTATTATGCAAGTCCTGAAGTCTGGAAAGATAATCCTTATAATTTAAAAAGTGATATTTGGAGTTTAGGTTGTGTTGTTTATGAAATGTGTATGTTAAAAACTCCTTTTAGAGCAGAAACTATGGAAGGTTTATTTAATAAAATTTTAATTGGGAAATATCAAAGTATTAATAAGAAATATTCTGATGATTTAAATAATGTAATTAGTAGGTTACTTATAATTAAACCGAGATTAAGACCTAATACTAAGGAAATTTTAAATATGAGTGAAGTTAAAATTAAAATTGAAGAATATGATATTTTTAAAAATTTAAAAAATAAAGATAGTTTTAGAAATAAAAGATATACTGCTTTTACTTCTAATTCTAATATGGATATTGATAATGTTAATAATAGTAATTCTGAAATTAATCAAAGTGTTATTAATAATAAAAGTATTATTTCAAGAGGGAATAATATTATTAATTCTATTATTGAAGAAGAAGAAGAAGATAATTCAAAAATTGTTTTAGATACTATAAGAATGCCTAATGAATTAAAAATGCTTAATAAAAGATTACCTGAATCAAATTATGAATCTGAAAAAATTTTTGAAATACAAAAAAATTTAAATAATATGTCATTTCCTAATAAAATGTTACCTGTTTTAGAATGTAGATATAATGAACATGATAAAGTTAATGAAAATAAAAAAACTGATAATAATATAATTAATAGAAGAAAAATTCAAAAACAAAAAATTTTCAAATCAGTTGAAATTGGAAATATTAATCCTATTGAAAATAATGTTTATAAAACTTTAAGAATGAATATTTATAATAGAGATAAAAATATTTTTAATCCTATAAATGGGAATATTGATATTATTATTGAAGAAAATAATGATAAACAAATAAAAAATTTAAATAAAAAATTAAATACTAAAAGTTTAACAAAAATGAAAAATTTAAAATGTATTTATCAACCATATATTCCTAAAGTTTTACAAGAAGAAAAAAGTATGAAATATAATTTAAGTGAAGAATCAATTTTTGGAAATTTAAATTATCCAATAAATCCAGAAGTTATTGAAAATATAAATAATAAAGAATTATATCATTTTAGTACAAAATTTAGACCTAATAAATTAATTCCAATAACAAGAATAAAAAGAAAGTAATTTTTTAATTTTTGAAAAATTTAATTATGAGTTTATTATAGTTAATATAATCTTATTTTTTTCAAGCTATTATTAAAATCTAAATTTTATATTTTATCAAAAACATTTTTTATTAAAATAAAAAATAGATATTTTTAAAAATTATATATTACTTAAAATAATAATAATAAATTAAATTATTTAAAAAATTCCAATTAAATAAAAAAACAATAAGATAAAAAATGAGGTAAAAAAAAAAAAATATTTCACTCCAAAAAAAAAAAACCCAAAAAAAAATAAAACACTTAAATTTAAACATAAAATAAAAAAAAACTACATATTTTTCTTTTCAAAATATTAATTCTAAAATAAAAACTAAAAACAAAAACAAAAAAAAAAAACCAAAAAAAAAAAAATTTTTATTTTCCTTCACTTTGATTCTTCGAAACAGTTTCAACAAGCCATTTCATTCCTTCAACAACCCCATTTCCAGTAGTAGCGACACAAGCATTAATACTCCATTTTCTATCACTAATATTACTCAATTCCATTTTTTCCATAATTTCATTTGGCTGTAATGCATCATTTTTATCTTGTTTATTAGCAAAAACTAAAATAGGAACTTTTTTTAATTTTTCTTCAGATAATAAAATTTTAAAAACTGAAGTTGTTTCATCTAATCTATAATCATCACTTGAATCAACAACAAAAACTAAACCATCAGTTCTATCATAATAATTTTCCCAATAATTTCTTATTGAACTTTGTCCTCCTATGTCCCATACATTTAATTTAAAACCGTCTTTTACTACTGTTTTTACATTAAATCCTTTTGTTGGTTCCTCAACTGTTGATGGGGCTTCACTTGATAAATATTTTAGTAATGTTGTCTTTCCTGCATTGTCTAATCCTAATACTAAAATTTTTGCTTCTTTATCGTTTTTTTTTAATTTACGAAGTAAGTCTAATAATCCCATTTTTTTTTTTTTATTTTTTTGGGTTTTTAAATGGAATTTTTTTATTTTTTTTTTTTTTAATATTTTTAGTATTTTTTTATTATTTTTATATTATTTTTTTTTTTTAGTTTTTTTTTTAAATTAAAGAGAATTTTTTTAATTTTTTTGTTTAATAATAAATGAAGAAATTTGAAGAGAATGTTGGGTTAAATAATAATTCTTTACAAAATAATATTTCAAATTCAATATCTATAAATAATAATCAAAATTTACAAAATAGTTTTTTTGATGATGAATTTATTTTATATATTAATGATTTAATTTCTTCCATAAAACATTTATATAAAATAAACAGTCTTAATTTTAACCATATAAAAAATGTTTTTAATAAAACAGGAGCATTTAATTCAAATGAAATAATATTAAATACTAATAATAATGTAAATTTAGCAACTTCTTTTCAACAAATTGAAAGTTCATTTACTAGTTTTTATACAAATGCTAAAGAAATTGTTAGAAAAATGAAAAATTATCATTGTTCAAAAATAGAAAATAATAAAAGAAATAATGATAAATTAAAAATATCTTCGTCTGATAAAATATCTCAAAATAGTTATCCTATTTATAATAAAATATATGTAAAAAATAATATAAATATTTCTCAAAATTTGAATGGAAATGGTTTAAATATGAAAAAAACAGATAATATAAATGAAAATATAAGAAATAAATTTAAAAAAATAATAACTGAAAAAGAAGATTTACAATCATCAAATAATTCAACAATTAATTTACTTGAATCATATAATAATCATATGAATTATTCAACTCAAAATTATTCTAATATTTATAGAAATACTATCCAAAATAATTTACAAAATCCATTAAATTCAGATAATAATATTAAAACAATTTATCTTTCTAATTCTTTAAGTCAAAGAGATAATGAAAATAATAAAAAGATTAAATTATTAGAAGAAGAATGTGAAAAATATAAAAAAACGTTAAATGATTTTTCAATTGATGTTTATCATTTTTTAGGAACTGTAGTAAATTTACAAAATAATTGTATAAAAAATTTACCTGAAAATTTAAAAATAACTTTTGAAAAAGAAAAAAAAATATTAACACAGAAATGTTCATCATATATAGCAAATTATAACCAAAATAACATCGAAAAATATAAATATAATTATTCAATTCAAAATTTAAATACAGAATCAAATATTAATGAAAATCAATATGAAAAATTAAAAAATGAATTTGATATAATTAATAAAGAATTATTTATAACACAAAGAGAAAATAATGAATTAAGAGATGAAATTCATTTTTTAAGAAAAAGTTTAAATGTAGATAATTTAATAAAAGTAAATACTGATTTAAAGAAAAAAGAAATTGAATTCAGAAAAATTAGTAATGACAAAAATAATGAAACAAAAAGAAATAATTCAAATTCAAGTATGAATTCAATTAATAATATATATGAAGATGGTGAATATAAAAGAAATTATAAAATCATAAAAAATGAAAATGAAAAAATGAAAGGTATAATTACAAATTTATCAATCGAAATTGCTGATATGAAAAAAAAAAATTATGAATTAAGTCCTTCAATAGATAATAAATTTAAAAAAGAATTTAGTGAAAATAAAAATGAAAATATAAAATTAAATAAAACAACCCCAAAAAAACAAACAACTTATTCAATTTATCAAAATTTACAAGTTGATCAAAATCAATTATATGAAAATCAAATCAAAAATTTAACAAAAAAAAATAATGAAATGTCAAATCAACTAAAAGAAATTAATATTCAAAGAAATAATTGTCTTAATATTATAAAACAAGATGAAATTAAAATAAAAGAACAAGAAAATACTATACAAAAATATATGATTGAAATAAAACAATTAAAAAAGATTCAAAATGATATAAAAGGAAAAGTTGATGAAAATTATGAAGAAACGATTAAAAAATTAGAAAATGAAAAATATGAATTAAATTTTGAAAATGATAATTTAAATAATGAATTAAATGAATTAAAAATGAAAATAAAAAATATGGAAAAAAATAACAACGAAAGTAAAATGGATAGAGATTATAAAATAAATGATATAAATGGGTTAAAACTTAAAATTAAAAGATTAGAAAAGACAAATAGTGATTTAAAAATAGAAAATAAAACTTTAAATGATGATATTTATGAATTAAAAAATAAAATTAAAAAAACAAATTTAGTTGAAAATAATAATATAAATGAAATAAAAGGAAAAATGAAAAAATTAGAAGAAAAAAACACAGAATTAAATTGTGAAAATGAAACATTAAATAAAGATGTTAATGAATTAAAAGGAAAAATAAAAAGGTTAGAAAAAACAAATTCAGATTTAAAAATAGAAACTCTTAATACAAAAGATATAAAAATTAAAATAAAAAGTTTAGAAGAAGAAAATTCAGATTTGAATTCAATTAATAAAAATTTAAATGAAGAATTAGATGATATAACTAAGAAAATAAAGAAATTAGAAGAAAAAAATTTAGAATTAATAAAAGAAAATAAAGATAAAAACACTGAAATTTCATCATTAGAAAATCAAATTGATGAATTAGGGAAAAAATATAATGAATTAGTAAGAGAAAATAAAAAAATAAAAAAAACAAATTTAGATATTTTATCCAAATCTGAAAATGAAAAATCAAATTTTGAAAAATTAATTTATTATAAAGAAAGAGATATTAAACAATTAAATAGACAAATTGATAATTTAAAAAAAGAAAAGGAAAAAATAAAAAAAGAATATGAAGATAAAATAAAAAAAATGAAAGAAATTGATATATCAAAAAATTTAAATACAATTAATTCATCAACAACTTCAAATATAAATATTTTTAGAAATAGAAGACTTAATCGTAAAGGAAGTGACTCAACAAAAGTTTCTGATGATAATACTAATAATATAACTAATAATGAAGAATTAGAAAAAAAAATAAAAAAATTAAATCAAGAATTAAATGAAAAAGAATCTGAAATTAAAAAATTAAATATTCAAATTGTAAATTTACATGTTGCATCAAATAGAAATACTATAAATAATGAATTTAATATAAAATTAGAAGAAAAGGAAAAAATGATAAATGAACTTAAAAAAAATATTGAAAAGTTAACTCATGAACAAAATATTTTAAAAAAGAAAAGTGAAGAACAAATTAAAATAATAACTTCATTAAATGAAGAAGTTTCATCTTTAAAATATGATAATAAATTAATTCCTAATTCTTTTCATACAGAAAATAATAATTTAAAAAATTCATTAAGAAGTTTTAGTCAACATAATTGTAAATCTTCAAAAAATGAAATATATAATAATACAGAAGAAAATGAAAATATTTTAAATCAATTAAAAAATAAAAATAGACATTATCAATTATCTTTTAATGAGCTTGAAAAAAATAAAGACAATAAAGATGAAATTATTAAAAATTTAAATTTACAAATAGATGAATTAAAAGAAAATATTGAAGATGAAAAAGAAAATATTAAAAATTTAAAAGATGAAATTACCCAATTAAAAAACAATAATTTTGAAAGTAAAAGGGAAAAAAAGAGTTTAAATAAAGAAATTAATGAATTGAAAAATATAATTTCTGAAAATGAAAAAGATTTTCAAAAAATTTTAAATGAAAAAGAAGAATTTAAAAAAGAAAATTTAGAGTTATTAAAAAATATTGAAGATAATAAAAAAGAAATTTTAGAATTAACAAATAAAATTTTTGAAATTTCAAAAACTAATAATAAAGAAATAGAGAATTTAAAACAAAATAAAAATATACTGAATGAAGTAAATGAAGGATTAAAACATGAAATATCAAAATTAAATCTTCAAATAAAGAAAATGAAAAATGATAATAAAAGCCAAATTGAGAATATAAATAAATTAAATATTCAATTATCAAATGAAAAAAATCAATTAGAAAAAAAAATAGAAACATTAACTTTAGAAAATAATCAAACAAATTTAAAAATTAAAAATGAACAAGAAAATTTCAAACAAGAAAAAATAATAAATTTAAAATTTATAAACAATGATATATCAAAAGAAGAAGAAATGGGAAGAAAATTGGCAAAACAAATAAAAGATATATCAATAGAAAATAAAATTTTATCAGAAGAAAAAGAAAAAAATAATAAAGAAATAGAAGAATTAAAATTAAATATAGAGAATTTAAAAGATAAATTAAAATTAAAAAAAAGTTCTTTATCTGAAAACAATTTAATAAAATATTCAAAATTATCTAAAAAAATAAAAGATAATAATGAAGTAGAAATAGAGAAAGATAAAGATACAATAATTGAAGAATTAACTGAAGAAATTGATGAATTAAAAAAAAAACATAAACATTCAATTGTTTTGTCTGATAATTTAAAAATTGAACATGAAGAATTTAAAAGAAGAAATTTATCTTTTGTTATTGAAAGAAAAGATTTAATGAAAGAAATATCTAAATTAAAAAATGAAATTGATAAATTAAAAAAAGATTTATATAATAAAGAAAAAGAAATTAAAGATTCTCCTTCTTTTCCTTATAGGAAACTAAAACAAGAATATGAAAACATTCTTCTTTTGAAAGAAGATCTAGAAAGAGAAAATGAAGAATTAAAAGGAGAAAATAATAATTTTAAAAATAATTTTATTTTAAATACAAGTATTGATAATAATGATATTGAAAATAACAATAATTTAAATAAACATGAAAGGACAAAAGTTACATTTAATTTAAATGAAAGTATAAATTTTAATAGTCAATTTGAAGAAATTGAAAAAGAAAAAAATTTTGAAAAAAAAAATACAAGTAATAATACAAAAAGAAATTTAAATAAAGATTTTGACATAATTTCATATCAATTTTCATCTGAAAAACAAGATAAAAATGATAATTATAATAGTGAAGAAAAAGAAATAAATACTATTCAATCATATCAAAATTTAAATAAAGTGAGAAATTCAAATGAATATGAAATTAATAATATAATTGAAGAAAACAAATTATTAAAAGAAGAAATAAAAAATTTAGCTAAATCATGTAATATTAATTATCAAATTAATAATTTACATTTTAAAAATAATGAAGATAATAATGGAAAAGATGATAATTTAAATAATTTTATTGATGAATTAAAAGAAATACAAAAAAAGAATAATTTACTTATTAAAGAAAATGAAAGTTTAAATAATCAAATTTCTCAATTATTATTTAATAATAATAATATTGATAATAGTATTAATACAAATAAAGAAGTTTCAAATTTATATAAACAATTAAAAGAAGTAAATAATGAAAAAGCAAAATTAGAAAAACAATTACAAGATTTAAATCAAAAATTAAAAAAAGGAAATGAGAAATTATCAATTTATGAAAAAGAGATTGAAGAATTAACAGAAGATAAAAAGAAAATCAAAGAAGAATTAGATTTAACAAAAATAAAGTATAATCAATTAAATGAAAAATATTCAATCTTAAATGAAGAATATAATGATCTAGATAGAACTTATAATACACATAAGAAAAAAACAGAAGAAGAAACTCAAAAATTAAAAAATGAATTAGAAGAAATGAAAATTTCACCAGAAACAAAAACATTTCAAACTAGAAGAAAAAAATCAAATAATTATTTTGAAAATAATCAAGAAAATGAATTAATAAAATTAGCAAATAAAAATATTTTAGGAAAATTAGAAGAATTTAAACTTAAAAATTCAGAATTTTTAATTAATTTAAGAGAATTAAATGATAAATTTAGAAAAAAAGATAGAGAAATAAATAAATATTTTGATGAAAATGAAAAATTATTATCACAATATGAAAATAAGTTAAAAGAAGAAGAAAAAAAATATGAGAATTTTTCATTAAATAATAAAGTATCTTTATTTGAAAATAATATTGATAAAAAAATATCTCAATTGAATAAAAAAATAGAAGAATATGAAAAATCTTTAAATGAAAAAGATAAAACAATTATAGATTTAAATGAACAAATAAATACATTTAAAAAAAATTCAGAACAAATAAATTCTTTAAAATCAGTATCAAGATTAAGAAACAGATCTGATAGTAAGAAAATAATTATTAATAAAAATAATTCAAATAACAATTTAAATGATTTATATGAAAGTAATATAGAAATTTCTCCAGAAACACATGAATTAATAAAAATAGTTCAATATAATAGAAGAATAAAATGGTATTTATTTAAAAATATTGAAACAAATAAAGAAGAAAATTTCAGTGATTTTATATGGAAAGAAGTAAAATATAGAAAACAATTTTCTGAATTTACAAATATACCAAAAAACAATTCTATAGAATTACAAAAACAAATTGATACTTTAGAAGAAAAAAAGAAAGATCTTGAAGAAAAATTATTAAAAAAAGAATCAGATTACAATAGATTAAGTGTAAATTACGCAAAATTATTTAATAGAAAAAAAAATGATGATAATGATCCAGATAAATTAAAAAATGAAATAGAAAAATTAAAAAAAGAAAATAAAATATTAACAAATAAAGTAAATAAATATAAAGAAGAAGGAAATATTATTGGATTTTCTTTTATTGAAGATGATATAAAAGGACCTGAATTTATTGATGAATTAAATTTTGATGAATTAATTGATAATATGAGTAAAGGAGGAATTTTTACTTTTGTAGGTGATAAAAAAGATTATAATTCTAAAGAAAGATTAAAAAAAACTGTTGATTCTTTAATTTCTCAAATTAACTTTAATCAAAATGTTAAATTGTGTCTTGGTTCAATTTTAAAACAATTAAATGTTAGTGAAGATGAAATTTATGATTTGATTGGGAAATATCGTTTTGTTGATTGATTTTTTTCAATTTTTTTATAGTTTTTTATATTAAATATTGTTTTTTATATGTTTTTCTAATATAATATATGTTTAAATAAAGTTATTAGATTTTATTTTTTGATATTAATTTAGACTTTGAGTTTTATTTTTTATTTATATTAAAAAACTACTTTTATTTTTATAATGAAAAAAATTTTATTAAAATTACATTAAAAATATTTATAATATATTTCAATAACTTTAAAATATTTTACAATAAATATAATATTTAAAATATCATTAACCCAAAAATCCTTTTATAGATAAAAAATAAAATAATTTCTTTCATTCATTTAATTATAAGCTCATAATAAATGCAAAAAATAAAAAATAATTCTACCAAAAAAAAAAAAAAATGATAATCTTTCAAAAAAAAGAACCAAAAAATTTAAAAATATTAAATAATAGAATTTTTTGAATTTAGACATTGCCAAGGAGTTAAACCTTCTTTATTTTTAATATTTTCATCAGCTCCATTTTTAATTAATAAATCAGCTATTTTAAAATTTTGATGAGTTAATGCATAATGTAAAGGAGTATTTAATTTTTTATTTTGAGAATTTGGAAGAGCTCCACTTGAAAGTAAAAAATCAATAATTTCATTTGAATCACATTGAACTGCTAAATTTAAAAGAGAATTTCCTTCTTCATCTTTTGTTTCTGGATTTATTTTAAATTTACAATATAATTCTTTAAAACTTTGAAAATTGTTATCTTTAATATAAAAAAATATTATTTCTGTATAATCATTGTATCCTTTAATTATTTCTGATTTTATTTTATGTGTTTGAAATAAAATTGATTCTTTGTTAAAAAATTTTTTTTTATTTAGTAAATTATAATAATAATTATTTTCTAATTGTAAAGGAGATGAATATATTTTTTTTTGGATTTTTTTTCTATATTTTTCTTTTTGAATTTTTAGTTTTTTTTGTACTAATAATAATTTATTATTTGCTAAAAAATCTCTTTTTCTATTAAAAAATGATTTTTTCCAAGTTTCTTGTTGATTATTATTTTTATGATTATCTTGAGTATTTTTAATATTTCTAAATAAAATTGATGTACCTTGATTTGTATTTGAACGTATAAATGTTTTATTTATCGTTCCTTTTTTTGATGAATATTTTGCAGTTAATCTCATTTTTGATATTTTTTTATGATTTTGTGTTGTTAATTGAGTTTTTAATTCTGAATCTATATTCGATGAAAATGTTCTTATAATTTTAATATCATTAACACAAAAATCTAACAATCCCACATCAATAAGAAGAAATCTATTATAAAATTTGTTTGATTTTTTACTTATTTTATATACTCTTTTAATAGTTCCTTTTTTTGATCTTGTATTTGTATATTTCTTTTTATATTTGTTTGCTACAAAATTATAAAATAATGTCATTTCATTTATTCTATGATTTAAATCATTTAATAAATAATTTGCTCTATAGATTTGTTCATAAATATTAACTTCTAAATATTTTGCATTTAATATAAATTTATAAGAAGGTATAATAATATTTTCATAATAATAAAAATTCCAAAATTGATAATTTTTCAAATTCATATAATGCTCAACTCTTTCTTTATATCTTGGAGAAAAAATTTCATTATTAAAAAGATCTTCTTTATTCTTATTATATAAATTATGATCTTTTTGAAATAATATATTTTGTAAATTATCTTCATAATTTTTTTCTATTTTCCCAAACAATTGACTTTTTTCTTTCATAATTTTATTAACTAAATGATCTTTTTTATTATTTCCACAAAAAATAATATCATCAATTAAAGTTTCATTTTCATTTTGAAAATAATCAATTAATTTTTTACCTATTTCTTCTAAATATTTATTTTCAACAAAAAATTTTCTTTCTTTCATAGAAACTCTAATAGAATTTGTTTTCCTTTCAAAAAAATTAAAACTATTATGAGAATATCTTGATTTAGCTTTTTTATAAGTATTAGTAAAACTATCAGAAGAAGAATCATAAGAAGATTTACTTTCATAATCAGAATCTCTTTCTTCTTTAAAATAAATTTGACTATTTCTATTTGCAAAATTATCTAACATTGTTTTTGTATTTACTTTTTGAATTGATTTATTTGAATAATTTCTTACTAATTTTTCATTTGATTCTAACAATTCTTGAAGTTTTGATGATGATTTTGATGTTTGTTTTACTAATAATGTTTTTCTTTTTTCTTTTGTTCTTGTTGAAATTTCAGGTATTCTTGATAATTGTTTTACAAATTTTTTAATTACTTTTCTTTTTGGTTTAATTAAAAAATTATTGGGATACATTAATGTAGAATTATTCTTCTCTTTTAAAGTATAATGTTTTGGTTTTTCAAAATTTGAATTTATATTTTCTGGTAAAGAATATCTTGATATATTTTTATTTGTTGTTTTAAATGAACTTTTTGATTTTTTTGATTTTTTTGAAATTTTTGAATTTTTTGAAGACCCTGATTTTTCAGAACTAGAATTTTTAAATTTTGAAAATGAGACATGATGTTTTTGTTTATTTGTATAAAAAGATGAAAAATTATGCATTAAACCTTTTTTTAAATCTTGAATTTGTTTTGGTGTTTGTTCTTCTTGTCCAAAAGTATTTTCATCATTAATACGAAATAATTTATAAAAATGAGATTGTTTAAATTGTGATTTTTTTGTCCAATTTTTTAATTTTGTCATAAAATTTGATTTATCATCTTTTTTAACATAAGTTGTTTTTGATTTTGTTTTTCCAATTTTATTTATTTTTTTTTCCATTTCTGAATCAATATCCATTTCATTATTATTTAAATCATTATTTACTAAATTATCATTTCTATGTGTTAATAAAGATTTCATTTTTTTTGGTTTTAATTTTTTATAATAATTTACTGTCATATTATCATTTACTGGAGAAATAAATCTATAAATTTTATCATCTTCATTTTCATTTTTTAAATTTCCATTATTATTTATTACAAATGTATTATTTATATATGTATCTGTACTAATTCCATCATTTGATGATGATATAATATTATTATTTGGACGAATAATTTGAACACTATTTCTATTACCAAATATTTTTTTATTTGAAATATTATTTGAAATATTACTTTGACTTAATGAATCTTGAACTACATATTTTTGTTTTTTTAACATTAAACTTGATTTTGATTTATTTATTAATTTTAAATTTAACATTTTTTTATTTTTTTTATTTAAAATAAAACCTGATTGATCATTTGAACTATCACTACTAAAATTTCTATTACTAGTACTAATAATTTGATCTTGGTTTTGTGATATATTATTATTTGGATTATGAAATAATTCTGATTTATTTATTTTTTTTGGAACAGTTAAATCAATATTATTTAAATTAATATCAATTTTCTTTTTATCTGTTATTAAATTATTTAAATTAATTAAATTTGAATTTTTACTAATAAGTGTTTTTTCTTTCTTTTCATTTTTTTCAATAAAAGAAGGATTTTTATAAGAATAATTAAGTAAATAAGTCCTATTTGTATAATTTGATTGTGAAAGATCTTCACTATTAATTAAATGATGTTTTGGTTTAATTGGATTATTTTTTTTCTTATTAAGTTGGATTAAATTATATGTTAAATTTTTTTTATTCTTATTTTTTTGAAAATTTCTAAAATTATCTCCTGTTGAATCCATTGAAGTGTTTTCATAAAGAAAAGGTGAATTTTCATTTAATGAATAATTATGAATAAAAATATTAGTTGATTTTCTATGAGATTTATTTTTAATGGCTGTATAGTTTAAATTTTTATTTAAATAAGAATTTTGCTCTATTGATATATTTGATATTTTTGAATCTCTTTTTGAAAAATATGAATTTTGTCTACTTTTATTTTTTTTTCCTAATATTGGTCTTTTTAATTTATAAAATAATATAAAAAAATTTCTTACAAACCTGAATATCTCTTTTTTGCAAAAATTTCCATTTTATTTAATTATATATTTAATTTAATAATATTTAATTTTTTTTGAATTTTTATTTATGGAATTTGATATTGATACTTCTCAATTTTTTCATTTAAAAAATAATAATAATAATAAAACCTCATTAATTAAATTGGATAATTTATTTATAAACAATTTGAAAAATTCTAATTTAGAAAATTATGAGAATATTAAAATTAAAATAAGACAATTATTATTGAAAAAAGATAAAAATGTTTTATCAATAATTGGTGAAATAAAAGAAAATAATCAAACAATTTACTTGTTATCAAAAAAAGATTATATTTATATTTATTTAGAAGAAAAAGAATTAATTCAAAAAATAAAGGAAAATGTTATAAAAAATGATTTATATATTACAATATCAATTAATAAAATTATACTTTATCCACTTAAAATGAAAAACTATAATATGAATTTAATAATTTTTATTCAAACAATAGTTGAATTATATTTATTAATTTTTGATAAATATAAAATAAATCAAAATAGCACAATATTAATTAAAGGAGATTCAAAAGATGAAGAAAATTTATTTAAAATTTTTTTATCTTTTATAGGTTATAACACAATATATTTATTTCAAGAAATTTCAAATAATTTATCAAGTTTTAAATTTGATAATATTTTAGATTTTACAAATTCTATGCTTGAAACAGAAAATAAAATAGTGACATTTAATTTATTAAATAAAAATGGAATATATAATACAATAACATATGAAATAATTGATAATGAAAATATTCAATTAATACCAAATGATTTTTCAATATTATTTACTAAAAATATTACTTTAAATTTTAATAATATAAATTCTAAAATAGTAAATTTTATGAATAATGGTAAATTAATAAATGTAATCACAGATTTTTTAGAAAAAATAAGTGTTCAATTATTAATTGAAAAATTAAAAGAAATAAAAATAGGATATTTCACTAATATAGAAGAAAATAAAAATTATAATGAAATATACTTATCATTATTTAATTTAATTTAAATTATTAAAAATATTTCAATTAAAATATTTTTTAAAAATCAAATAATAAATTAAAAAATAAATAACAAAATGTTTCAAGAAGATAACGTTTTTATAGAAGAAGATATTAATGATGATGATAATTTTAATGAAAATAATATTATGTTTCAAAATATGGCACAACAATATGGTCAAATGATAAATAATTTAAGAAATGAAAACACAATGTTAAAATATAATTTAAATGAACAATTACAGTTAATAAATTATTTTCAAAAAATTTCAATTGAAGCACAAGAAAAAATAGATAAACTAATAAAAAAGAATAAAAAAATATTTAAAGAAAATGAAGAAATGAAAGAAAAAATAAATGAAATTAATAATCAAACAAAAGAAAATAAAAAAAAAGAATCATTAAGAATAAAAGATGATTTAAATTCAATTAAAGAAGAAATAAATCAAGTTCATAATTTTTATTCCAATCAATTAATTGAAAAAGAAAATGTTTTAAATAATTTAAAAACAAATTATGATACTTTAGAAGGTCAATATCAAGAAACTTTAAAATCAAATATAAATACTTATAATAATACTCCTCAATTAAGTAATATTAATTCAAAAAGTCATTTATTTGATAATAAAGAAGAAAAATTTTCTTTTTATGGAAATTATTATCAAAAGAATTGTAATAATTGTTCATAATAAATTATTTAATGTATTAAATCTAAATTTGTTTTTATTTAGAACATAAAAAAATATAATAAAATATTAATTTATTATTTCACTTTTTATTCATTAATAAATTCTCAATTTCATTTTTTAATTCTTCAAGTCCTTCACTATCAATAGTAGTCAATAATAATTTAATACTTTGAATTACAGTATTTCTATTTTTATTATGATTAACTAAATTATTTTTGAATTGTCTACTAAAAATTGGTGTAATTTGAGAAGAAATAAGAGGATTATTAGTATTATAATTAGTATTATAATTATTTGTTTCTAATCTATCTGTTTTAGTTATTATTTCTCTTTTAAAATTAGGAATTATTTTTTTTTGATATTGAGTTTTTAAAGCATTAAAATCAGCAACACTAAAACTTTGAGTTAATTTATGACTATCTAATTTTTCTAAAGGTTGAATTTTTTTATTTCTTTTTTCTACAAATTCAAATTTTATTTCTTTTTTTTTAAATGGTTCTTTATTTTTTTTTATAAATTCTTTAAAATTAGATATACTTTTTGAAGTTTTAATATCTTCTTTTTCTAATTTTTTTAATTTATTTTCAGTAATATTTACTTGATTTACTGATTCGTTTATTGTTTTCAAAATATTAGTTGCTTCATTTTTATCTTTTTCTTTATCTTTTATATTTCCTTTTTCTTTTATATTTTCTTTTTCTTTTTTTGTATCTTTTTCTTTTACATTTCCTTCACTTTGCATATTTTTTTCAAAAGGATTTTGTGAATTATCTAATCCAATTGATTCTCTTGTATTTATTGTTAATTTCTTAGCTTCTTTTTTATTATATGGAGTAGTTATATTATTTTTATTTTGTACAATAACACTTTTATTTATTTTATTATTTTGATTTTGAATAAAATTTGGATCTATTATATCTTCATCAAGTTTTTTTAATTGAGGTAAAATTTCAATTATTTTTTTTTTATAATCTGGAAGTAATGTAATTGGATTATCTTTTAATGCAAGAATTGATAAATTATGACATTTTTCTAAATATTTTATTTGATCAAAGTTATCAATTAAATTTTGTCTTAAATACAATTCTTTTAAGTTTTCAAGTTTTTGAAATACTTCTAAATTTTTTATGTGATTAACACTTAATGAAACTACTTCTAATTTTGGTAATTCTGATAAAATTGATATATCTTCAAAATCATTTCCCCATAAATTTAATGTTTTAATTTGATTAGTTTTTGAAAGGTTTGTTTTTAATTTTATAAAATCTAATGTTAATTTTCTTGAAAATGCCATATTTGTAAATATGTTATTTATTTTAGACTTTTAAAAAATGCTTATGATAAATTGAAAAAAAATTAATTTAAAAATAAATTATCTTTAATTTAATATTTAATAATTTTTAAAATTTTTTTTCATATGAAATTGAATAATATTAGATTCTTTATTAATATTTAATTAAATTTTTAAATATTATTTTAATTAATTATTTTAATAATAATTTTAATAATTTGCTATTAATTATTCAATAAAAAATGGAAAAAGCAGAATTTATTTTTTCTCAGTTAAAATTATTTCATAAAGAATTTAATAAAATGAAAAGTTTTTATCATTCATCTTATCAGCATTTCAAAAAATTTTCAATTGATATGAAAAATACTTTAAATCAACTTAAACAAAGTAATAATATATTTAATGAAATTGAATTTATGAATTATATTAATTTAAAGTCAATTCATTATTTTGTTGATTTTATCATTGAAAAATCTGAAGAAAATTTATTAAATTATACTAACTTGAAAAATGAGGAATATAAAATTAAAAAAACAGAAGAAAATTTAAAGAAAAATATAAAAACATTTAAAAAAATAAATAAAAATAATTCAGTAATAAAAAATGAAGATTTAGAAAAAGAAATTGAAAAGGCATTTGATATATTATGTAAAATAAAAGATATAATTAAAAACTCTTTTGATTCATATATTAATTCATTATGTTCTTTTTCAGAAACAAAAAATAAAATTCAACAAATGAAAGAAAATTATGAAAAACAATTGAATAAAGAATTTAATACTGAATTTAAATTAAATTTAATTTTTCAAAATTCAAATTCAAATTATAATTCTCCAAGATTTAACTATTCAAATAATAAAAATTATTATAATTATGATTATTCCAATTCAAATGAAGATAGAGTAGATAAAATAATGCATTTTTTTAGTTCAGTAAATAAAAAAGATAAACAAATATTAAATAGTAAAAAAGTTTTTTCAAATGATATAGAAAATCCTGAATTAATAAATAATAATGATAATATTTTCAAAAAATTAAACCCTAATATTATAATTAATGATATGGAAAATAATAATAATAATAAATTATCAATAAGTTTTGATGATTATGAAAGTGATTTTTCTATTGAAAAAATAAAAAGGTTACCTTATAATTCAAAAAAACCTTTTTGTTTTAATAATTAATATTAAAATAAAATATTTTTGTATATATAAATAAAATATATAATTATCAATTATAAATAAACTAAATTTCAAAAATTAAATAAAATTAATTTTAAAAAAGTTAAAAAATTAAAAAAAAAAAAATTAAAAATTTATTCATTTTATCATTTTTTTAACTTTCCTGATTTTCATTTTCATTTTCTTTATCTTCAAAAACTTCATCAGGATTTTGATGAATATTTTCATTAGGTTCTAAAATTTCATCATCATTAACATCTCTTGGTATTTCATAAGGTTCATTTTCTTTTTCATTTTCTTCATAATTTTCATTTTTATTATCTTCAAAATTATTTTTCTCATCTTCATATTGTTCTTCCCCATCTTCAATAATATCATTATTACCATCTTCAATAATTTCTTGATTACCTTCATTAATAATTTCTTGATTACCTTCATTAATAATTTCTTGATTAATAATTTCTTGATTTTGAATTTGATTATTTTGTGAGTTTTCATTAGATAAATTTTGATTAAAAATATTTTGATTATTTTCCATCATATTATTCATAGTAGAAGTTAATCTTCTCATATTATATAATTCTTCAACTTGTCCTTCAACAGTTTGAATTCTTTGTGACATAATTTTCATAGTTTTTGTTATAATTTCTAATTGAGTTATCATTTTATCAAAAGAAGATGCTAATTCTGTTGGTAAATGTGCAAATGGATTAATTTGACTATTATTAATCATTGCACTTGAATTATTTTGATAACTTGAATTAGTATTTTGTAAATTTTGAGTTTGAGTATTTATATTATTATTTGTTTTCATAAATGCATTTTTTATTCCTTTTTCAATAGTAACTTTATATTTATTTGCAAAATATTTATTTGGAATTTTACCTCCATTTATTATATTTTCACCTCCTTCAATTCCCATTTGTACTTCATTTATAAAATTATTATCATAATTTTCTTTTGTTTCTTCTAAATTAATTTTTCTCTTATTTGACATTGTAACAGTTTGATTAGTAGCTTTACTTAAAGTATTAAATTCTTCATCCATATTTTTAATATTACTTTTCCATACCATTAATATAGAATCTTCACCTCCTGAACAGAAATAATCACCTTCTTTGGAAAAATTAACACTTTTAATTTTTCCTTGATGACCATGTACAGTATATAATATTTGTCCCATTTTTAAATCCCAAATTTTAATAGTTGAATCATCAGAAGAACTAATTAAATAATTACCACTTGCATGATAAGAAATAGAATTAACTTTATCAGAATGAGCATCATAATGTTGAATTAATCTTCCACTTCTAATATCGAAAATTTTAATAGTTTTATCATCAGAACCACTTGCAATTAAAGTACCATCTGGTGAGAAACGACAAGTATTAACATGACTTAAATGATCATTAAAACAATGAATCATATTTTTTTTTTCTATATCAAATATTTTTATTGTATTATCATCACCACTTGAACCAATTAATCTATCATCAGGTGAAAATCTAGCACATCTAATCCAATTATTATGTCCAACATAACTAGAAATAAATTTTATTTTTGGTGATGTTATATTAAAAATTTTTATTATTTTATCATTTGAACCTGTTAATAAAAATTTATTATTTGTTGAAAAATCTACTGATCTTACTGGAGAAGCATGACATTTTAAAAGCTGATTTTTACCATTTACTGAATTTGACCATAAACGAACACTTTCATCATTTGATGCTGATGCTATTAAATCACCTTTTATGTTTATTGCTACTTCATTTATTCCTGATTTGTGACCTATAAATTTAAATGGACGCATTTGAGGCTTGAAATTCCATACAAATACATTACCATCTGTTGAACCTGTTATACATTGTTTCATGTCTGGAGAAAATATACATGATGTTATTGGGTCGTTTGTACCTTTGAATGAACGATGGATTATTGGGTCTGTGAAAAAAGATTGGATTCTCATTTTTTTTTTTATGGGATTTTTATAAGTTTTTTTTTTTTTTTTAATTTTATTTGAATTAAAATTTTTTTTTTTTTTTAATTTTTTTTTTTTATATTTTTTAAATTTGTGTTTTTTAAAATTTAAAAATTTTTTTTTTTTTTTTTTTGGAATTTCAGTTTTAAAATATTGTAAAAAAATAGATTTTTAAGAAAGATTTTTATCAATAACCAAAAGTAATAAATTAATTAAATAAAAATTTTAAAAATTAACATTATTTAAAATGGAAGGGAAAAAAACATTATGTGTATTTGATATGGATAGAACAATAACAAATGAAGATTCAATGGATGTGACATCAAAATATTTATTAAATTATAATCAATTAGATTCTTTAGACGAAGCAGCTGAAAAATATATAAATTGGTGTGATACATTAAATTTTTTTTTTCAATTAGTAAAATCTAACAAAAAAGGAATAGCAGAAATAAAAAATGCATTATCAAAAGTAGAATTATCAAAAGGAATGAATAGATTATTTAATTATTTAAGAAGAAATGAAGATAAATATGAATCAATAATAATTTCAAGTGGAAATATTTTTTGTATAAATGAAATGTTAAAATTTCATCATATTGATGATTTAATAAAAGAAATAATTGCAAATCGAACAAAAATAATTAATGATACTTTAATAGTCTCTGAAGCGAATAGTCATAATTGTGATATGTGTTGTCCTTCTCTTTGTAAAAAAAAAGAATTAGAACTTTATTTTAAAAAATTTCCTAGACAAAATTATAAAAGAGTTGTTTTTATGTGTGATGGTTATAATGATTTATGTTTAGTTAGAGCTTTAGAGAAAAATGATTGTTGTGTTCTTCGAAAAAATTATGATTTATATCAAGCTCTTTTTATTGAAAAAGTTAATGTTAAAACTAAGTGTAAATTTTTTTCTTGGGTTACTGGATTTGATATTGTTAATATATTAGAAAGAATTAAAAAGTTTTAAATTCGTTTTTATATCTTATATATTATTGGAATTCGATAAATAGAAAGAACTTTGTTATTTATTTTTAAATTTAATTTATTCATATAAATTAAAAAATTGTAAAATTCAATAAAAATTGTATTATATTGTATTATTAATATTTTAATTTATAATAAAAAAAACAAAAAAATGGGAGAAATAATTTCATTTTGTGATTGTAAAAACCAACATGCAATAATTAAAAAAGACATTGAAAAAGTAAAAATAAAACCAAAAAAAATAACATAAAAAAATATAATAAAAAATTAGAATATTCCAATTCAAAATTTAATTCAACCAATAAATGAAAAAGAAGTATCAATATCTCAAAGAGAAAACAATAAAAATTACAATTTTATAATAACAGACAGAAACAACGATAATTTAACATTAATATCATCAAATTACTTTGGTGAATATTTAAACAAAAAAAAAACAGGATATGGTAAACTAATATATTCAAATGGAACAATATATGAAGGTGAATTTAAAAATGATAATTTTAATGGAAAAGGAAAATTAAAAAATAAGAAATTTACATATATTGGTTCATTTTTAAATGGAAAAAAAAATGGCGAAGGAACATATTATGATAATATAAAAAAATCATCTTATAAAGGAAAATGGGAAAATGATTTACCAAATGGTTTTGGAATAGAAAAATATGAAGATGGTTCAATTTATAAAGGTAATTTTATTAATGGAATGAAAAATGGAAATGGAAAATTAATTTTAAAGAATAAAATAAGTTTTTATGAAGGAGAATTTAAAAATAATAAATTAGAAGGTAATGGAATTTTTATTTGGAATAAAAATAAAAAATATATTGGAAAATGGAATAATAATGAAATTTCTGGATTTGGTATTTTAATTGATAATAATGTTAAACATATTGGTTATTTTGATAAAGATGTTAAATCAGGCTTTGGTGCAAGTTTTTTCTCTGATAATGGAAATGTAATTTTAGGAAAATGGGATAATAATTTTATTGAAGGTTTTTGTATTGTTTTTAATTGTAAAGATTATAATTTATCTAATGAAAAAATTTTATTTGCTAAAAACGGAATTTTTTCTAAAAAAGAATTAAGTTTTAAAGAAGTTAATAATTTTAAAAATAGTGATGAATATTTTCAAATGGTTAAATTGTATAAGGAAAAATTTAAAATTGAAAATGAAAAAAATTATTGAATTGTAATTATATTTTGGGATTTAAATCCAATTGTTTTTTCAAATAAATCAAATATCTATATTTTTAAATTAAAATATTTTTTAAATTTGATTTATTTGATATAAATTAATAATTTGAATTTTTAAAATTATAAAAATTTAATTATTTTTTTTTAATTAATATTATAATAAATGTTATTCATTTACTAAAATAGTATATAAAGAAAAAAAGAAAAAGAAGAAATAATAAATTGTTTTATGCATTTAAAGTAATGAAATTTATTCTTTTTTTTAATTTTATTTAAATTATGATATTTTTTGTTTTTGTTTTTGTTAATTAATTTATAAACTTTTTACACTATAATTAAATAATTTTTGTATTATATTTATATAATTTATACATAAATTTTTAAAAGTTATTGACTTTTTTTTTGAATTTTATTTTCTAAATCTTTTTTAATATTTTGTATTTCATTATATATTCCCTTAAAATCTTTAATTTCTTTTAAATGGTTTTGTTTTTTTTTACAAATTAATACAATACCTTTATTTTGTGTATTAACATAAATATAATATTTTATTGAGTTTAATACAAAAAAATAGATTTTTTCTAACTTACTATGTTCACAATTATATTCTTCTGATAATTCTAATAAATATTTCTTAATTATTTTAAAAGACTATTAAAATCATAAATTAAAATTTAAATTTTACTTCCATTATTATTGATGATACACCATTATGATTTAAATTAACATTGATATTTTGTTTTATACTACATTGAGTTTTATCATTTGAAGAATTATTAATTTCATCATTTTTTTTTTCTTTTTGATTGATAAGTTTTTGTTTTTTATTTTTTCTTTTTATTCCTAATACTATTAATAATATTATAAAATTATATCATTACAATTTTTATTTTTTTCTTCAATTCTTTGTACAAAAAATATTGGATGATTATCCATAATTTCATATGGGATTTTAATTTTTAAAGATGATACATTATTATTTATGATATTATTTTCATTTAAATTATCATTTGATAATTTATTTTCTTCTTCATAATTATTATTATTGTATATATTATTGCTATTTTTTTTATTTTCATTGTTTTCAGAAATTATATTATATAATGAGTTATTATATGAATTTATAATTAATTTTGTTTTTTGATTTTTTAATTCTAAAGAATTATTCATATTATCTAATTTATTATTATCTAATTTTTCGTTTCCTGTACTTAAAAATAAAGATTTTGAAAAGTTCATTTTTAATTTAAAATAATTTTATAATATTTTTTTTAATTTTTTCTCAATTAAAAATATATTTATAAAGTATGATTGAGAGTTACAATTATAATAATTTATTTATTCAAAAAAAAAAATTCAAATTAAAAATTAAAAATTTATGGAAATTAAAAGAACAGACAACAATAAAATAAACTTAGTATCTAGATTATCTTTTTTTTTAATTATATTAAGTATAACATCATGTTTAATAAGACCTGATTTTAATTTAATATGTGGATTTTTAATAATAATAATATTTAATAGATACCTTTTTAAAGATGAACCATTATTTTTAAAAATAATAATTCATATTTTAATAGCTACTTCAATTTTAGAAATTATTTGGTTTATTTTTTCTTTGCCTTCTTTTTTCTTTTTAAATAAATCAAATATTTTTTGGAAAAGTTTATCTTTAATGCATTCAACTGGTTTAGTTTTAGCAATAATTCAATTATTATTGAAAATTATAATGTGTTTTATATTATATAATCAATATAATATAGTTTCTAATAATGATTTTACTTATTTAAAATCATTTAGTTATAATTCAAAAGAAGAAAATTGATAAAAATAAACAAATATTTTTTTAATTTAATTAATAAAACTTTTTTCTTAAAAAAAATTTTTTAATAAATGGAAAAAACAAGAGTAAAATCACAAGAAAATAAAGTAAAAATAAAATCAGAAAAAACAAAATCAAAAGATAAACAATCTTCTCAAAATAAAACCAAAAATTTAAAAAATAAAACTAAAAAATCATCAAAAGAAAAAAGACAAAAATTAAAAGAAGAAAAAGAAAAAAATGAAAAAAAATATGAAATATTAACAATGAAAGATGTAATAAACATAGTATTACAAAATGATTTAACATATCCAGGATTACATCAAGGTTCATGTGAAAGAACAAAAATTTCTTTACCTTTATTACAAGAATCTTCTCAATTAATTTTAATATGGAAACAATTTTGTTTTTATATTGAAAAAAAATTAACTGAAGGAATAAGTGTTAATGTTAAAAATTTTGGTACATTTTTTTTTACAAATATTAATAATATTAAAACAAAGACAAATTTACTTTTTACAGAAACTTTTACTGATAATTCAAAATTAAATATTAAAAAATTAACATTTCAATTATCTTCAAATTATAGAAAAATATTAAATAATTTTCCAGATGAAATGAAAAAAAGAAAAATACTTCAACCAATTTGGAATATGGAAAATAGAAATATAATTGATTGGAATCCTTTTCCTATTTCTAAAGCTTGTTTTTTAAAAGATGATGTTATTAAAGATGGTATTGATAATATTTTTAAAGCAATTTATGATATAGTTAAAGCAAAAAAAAATTTAATTGTTCAAACTGGATTTTGTAATATTTATTTTTTAAATGGAGAAATGAAATATTCTTTTGAAGAAAATACCTTATTAAATAATATATTTTAGAATAATATTTTTTTTATTTAATTATATTTATATATTATATACGAATTAACAATTAATATTTCAAATTTTTTTTTTAAAAATACTTTAATAGTTATTATTTATATTATAATATAAAATAATATAAATAATAATATTCAAACACTTCTATTTATTTAAAACGCTAAAGTAATAATAATATTTTTAATTATTTCTTTAGTAATGCTTTCTTGTCCGTTTAAATGATATAATTTTAAAACATTATTTTTTCCAACTGTAGAAACTTCAATATTAATAGAATTATCAGAATTTTTTTTACAAATATATTTCAAATTATCTATTTTAGTTAAAGTTAATCCATTATCAATACATAATAAAGTTAATTTATCATTTATTTGTTCTAAACTTGAATTTGTAGTACATAATGCAAAGTCTCTTTTATTTGATATCATTTTATTTTTCATATCTATATCATTTTCTAAATCAAAATTAATTTCTACTTGTTGAGTTTTTGGAGTTTTTACTTTTACATTTTTTTTTTGTTTTGTTATATTTGATTTTGAATCATCTGAAACTAATTTTATAACATTTACATCATGATTTTTTGAATGAAAAGATTTTTTATTTAAATCCTTTACTGAGTTTTTTCTTTGTGAATTAATTGATATTTTTTTATTTTTACTATTATTACTTTTTCGAGTTTTAAATTGACTATTATTATTTACAACAATATTACTATTTGAATTTTCTTTTTGTTCTTTTGTATTTATTGTAATATCTATATCAACTGTATTTGGTTTTTGTCTTATTGAATTTATTTTATAACTTTGTTTATTTTTTTTATTATTTGATTCACTAAATTGAGTAATTAAATTAACTGGAGAAACTGGTCTTAATGTATTTATTGGTTTTTTTCCTAATACAGTATTACTATTTATATTATTGTTTATATTATTATTATTATTGTTATTATTATTATTTTTTGTATTTTTTTCTTTTGTATTTTCTGACATTGAATTCTCTTTTTTTATTGTTATACTTATTTCATTATTTATTTTTTTTGAATTTGATGTATTTATTTGATTCTTTTTTTTACTTGTTGATATATTTGAAATTGAATTTGTTTCTGTAAATGATGGACAATAATAATTTGATGCTGAATTATTCTTATGATTAGGTGATTGGATTTTCTTACTTAAATTATTTGAATTATAATTATTTAAATTTGAATTAATATTTGATTTACAATTTTTTTTATGAAAATATATTTGATTATTTTTCTTTTGATGTATTTGATTTTTAGGAAAATTATTTTCAACTTTAATTGCTCTATTATTTTTTTCTTTTTTTTGTAAATTATTATAACTCATTTTTGAATTTGAAGATGATAAAGAACAATTAGAAATTTTACTTCTATTACTAACAGTTTGATTTAAATATAAATTAGAATCTTCATTAAAAGTCAATAAATATTTAGCTTCAATATTTTGATTAAAACTAGTATTTTTAATTAAATATTTTTTATTTTTTTTATTCAAAGTAATATAATTAGAGTGTGAACGAGGATAAAATTCAATTGTATCATTTTTACTATCAGAAATAAGATAAGTTGAATAATGATTTATACTTCTATCAATATTATTAAAAAATGAACTTTGACTACTTGAATTACTTTCTTTATTTAAATTATTATTACTATTTATTATATCCATTAAATTTATTGTATTTGATGGAATATACATTATATCTTTACTTTTACTTTTATTTTTATTATTTAATTTACAATTTTTAGCACTTTTTTCATATGAAACTGATGTATTTATATCACTATTTTTACTTTTACTTCTTGAATAATTTCCCTTTTTATTTTTATATTTATTATAATATTCACTTATTGGAGAATTTGATTTTAATTTGTTAAATTTATTTTTTACATTTGTAAATATTTTCTTATTAACTGGAACTAATTTTGGTATTCCTATAATAATATTTGAATCTATTTTATTCTTTTTTATTACTTTAGATATATCTAATGAACTACTAAAATCATTTTTACTACTTTGATTAGAATTATTTGAATCAATTGTTCTATTGACAGAATTACCATTAAAAGTATTTCTATATCTTTTTTTACTATTCATTGAATAATTTTTACTTCTATAACTTTTAGATATTTTATGATTAGAATTATTTCTAGATTCATGAGAACTTTTATTATTTTTATCATCTTTCTTTAAATTAATTTTCATTCCATTTGAATTATTTTTAACAATACAATTATTATTATTCATATTATTATTATTATTATTATTATTCCCAATAGAACTTGCAGAAGTAATACTATTTAATCCACTTCTTACAGAAGAAATTTCAATCTTATATTTTTTTAACAACAATTCATAAGTTGCAGTAATATTATTATGTTTATTATTATCTAAATTAAATATAATATCCTCTCTTTTAAAATTAAACTCACTCATATTTAACATTTTCTCAATAACAACTTCACAATATTTTCCTTTTTCATTCCTAATTAAAACATCATCAATATGATAATTTAAAATAGCTTTACTTAAAAAAGGATGATTTTTAATTCCATCAATACCAATTCTATTCTTAGGATTAACAGTTAAAATTTTTTTAATTAAATCTTTACAATCTAAACTTAATCTATTAGGTAAATCAAATTTTCCATTTAAAATTTTTTTATATAATTTATCATTATTCTTATCTTCAAAAGGTAAATAACCACAAACCATAGCATATAAAACAATACCAGAAGACCATAAATCAACTAAAAGTCCATTATATTTTCTTCCTAAAATCATTTCTGGAGCAGCATAACAAGGACTTCCGCATGAAGTTTTTAAAAATTGATTTTTTTTATATTGATTACTTAAACCAAAGTCAATTATTGTTAAAATATTATTTTCTTTTAATAATAAATTTTCTGGTTTAATATCTCTATGTACAATCTTTTTTTTATGAATTGCCTCTAAACCTAATATTAATTGATAATAAAAAAATGATGCTTCGTTTTCGTCTAATTTTTTTTTTTTGACTATGTATTTAAATAATTCTCCATTATTTGCTAATTCCATTATTATATAAAAATTTTTGGAATTTTCTATTATGTCATATATTTTTATTATGTTTGGATGATTTAATTTTTTTAAAAAATTTATCTCACGAGATATTCTTTCTAAATCTTCTCTATCTTGTATTTTGTCTTTTTCTAATATCTTTATTGCTACTTGTTCTTCTGTTGGTATGTGAATTCCTAGTTTTACTTTACCAAATGTACCTTCTCCTATTGTTTTTTCTATACGATAATTTCCTATTATTTGATTTTTTATTTTTTTTCCTTTTTTTTCTAATTCTTTTTCTTTATTTTCTGACATGAAATTAGTTTTTTTTTTTTTTTTTTATTTGTTTAAAAAAAATAATAAAATTATATGATTTACAATATTTTTAATTAAAATTAGAAATTGAATATTTTTATCAATTAATATTATGGGATGTACTTCTGATAAATATTCTTTACCTCAAGAAAATGAAGAATATGATAAAAATAAGAATAATGATTTACCTGTGATAAGAAAAAATAAATCATTTTCAATTATTCAAGATTATGTTTTAAAAAATAATAGACAAAAAACAGAATTAAATTATAAAAAAAATAAAATTGTTGTTGTTGATCTTTCTGCACTTTTTTACACTGAGGAAGAATTAAAAGAAGATTATAATTATGATGATGAAGAAGATAAATCAAAAAAAGACATTAATAATTGTAAACGTAATGAATTTAAAAAAATAACCAATAAAATAATGAATCAAAGAAAAAAATCAATTATAGAACAAAATTCTCTTGAAGAAGAAGCAAATTTATTTCAAAATAAGAATGAAGAAAATTCTTTAATTAAAAATAATAATAGTAATAATGAAGAAATTTAATTTGAGAAAAAATATAAAAATATGAAGATATAAATTAACAATTATTATAATAATATAAGATAAAACTTTTTTTTAATTTATACAGTAAAATAAATTTTAATAATAATTTTTTATATTCTATATTATTAAATAAATTTAAATTTTTTATTTTTTTAAATTAAATGGGAACAATTAATTGTTGTAGAAATGAAAAAAAATCGGGAGAAGAAAAATTTTTTGGTGAAGAAGCTCAATCAAATTTTAAAAATATAAAAGATAATTTACCAATTTATCCAAGTGACAAGTCATATTTTAATAATTTAAATAATTCAAAATTATTGAATAAAATACAAACAATTCAAAATAATTTTAGAACAAGTAATTCAAAAAAGTTAATGAAAGAAACTTTTAATAAAGAAAGAGAAATAATATTAAATAATTTATCACAAAAATTATTAAAAGATACTTCAATAATAAAAAATTTAGAATGTGAAAAATATTATGAATCATTATTAAAATCTAATAAAATAATTCCATTTAGAAATTTAGATTTTTTTCCAAAAATAAACAAATATTATTTAAATTTTTCATTTCCAATTGAAGAATATATTCAATTTTCTCCAAATCAAATTTATATTGGTTCATATAATATAAAAGGAAATTTTAACGGTTATGGAATATTATATGAAATAGATGAAAAAGAAAATAATAATAAAAAAATAGAAGGCTTTTTTCTTGATGGTATTTTAAATAATGAAAGTAGGATATTTACATCAAATAAAGAATTTTATAGTGGAAAATTTAAAAATGATCAATTAAACGGAGAAGGACATTTTATTAAAAATGAAATTGAATATTTTGGTAATTTTTTAAATAATTTACAAAATGGAAAAGGAAAAGAAATTTATAATGATAATTCAACTTTTGAAGGATTATTTTTAAATGGAAATAAAATTAATGGTAAATTTATATGGAATGATGGAAATTCTTATGAAGGTGAAATTCAAAATGATTTATTTAATGGTTTTGGTATTTATAAATGGGATAAAAATAAACAATATGAAGGAAATTGGAAAAATGGTAAAATGAATGGTAAAGGAAAAATGTTATATAGTGATGGTTCTTTTTATGAAGGAGATTTTGTTGATAATTTAAGATGTGGTTTTGGAAAATATGTTTGGAATAAAAATAAATATTATGAAGGACAATGGAATAATAATAAACAAAATGGAAAAGGAATATATAATAAGAATGGTTATATTATCAAAGGATTCTGGATTGATGGGAAAATTATTAGTGGACATAATAATAGAAAAAATAGTAAAAGAACAGAAAATAATAATAAAAATAATTTAAAAGAAGAAAATGAACATTCAATTACTAATAGAACTATAAATTCTATTAATGGTATTATTATAAACAGTACTAATACAAATGATAATAATGTTATTAATAATAATAATACTGAAAATAATGAAAATAATAATAATAAAAATGATAATAATAATAATGAAGATAAGGATCATAATAAAAATAATGATAATAATAATGATAATAAGTAATTATATGTTAATAAATAATATTATTTAAAATAATTAAATATTTTATTATATTTTTATATAAATAAAAAATGTCAAGAATGAAGTCAGCAAATTTAAAATCATCATTTAATTCTCAAAATAATAATCTTTATATAATGACAATGTCAGATTCATCATATTCTAAATTTGATTATAATAATTTATCAACAAAAGAAAATGATGAATTAAGTCAATATTTAAGAATATCTTCTGCAAATTCAAAACCACGGAAAAAAAAAAGAAATAACTTAATATTAAATGCAGGTTTAAAGGACATTCCAACAATACCAAATTTTAGTTTAGAATATTTACCAAAGAATAAAATTTTAAAAAATAATAATAATTTCTTTAAAACAACAACTCAATATACTCATTTAAATAAAAAAGAAGAAAAAGCAAATTTAGAAAGAATAAAAAGAGATTGTAAAATAATACTAAATGAAAAAAATAAAATAGATGAAAAAGAAGAAATAAATAAACATTCAGAAACAGATGCAATAAAATATAGAACAGAATTTATTTTAAAATATGCAAAAATTGCAAATTATTTTAAAGGAAATCATAGTTCATATATAAAAAAAATAAATGAAGATAGAAAAAATGAATTTAATATTATTTATAATGAATTAAATAAATTATATGCCAAATCTAATAGAATAATATTAGATGAAATTAAAAGTGATTCTTTATTAGAATATCAAACTTGGAAAGGTTTACTTAGTATTTTTTATAATTATACTAATAATATTGTTAAAATGATTGATTTTTTGTTTATTGAAATTGACAATCTTTCTCATAAAAATTTACAATTAAATGAATTATTAGGTAAAAAAAATAATGATATAAGTGAATTAGAAAATCACATAAATCAATTAAATAATTTTATTTCAAAATATAAAATAAATCAAGTATTTGCAAATAAAAAAAAGAATGAAAATTTTAAATTAGAAACTAATTTTCTTCAAAAAGAAAATTCATATATTATAACAATTTATAAATTAGAAGAAGAAATAAGAAATTTAACTGATTTATTAAAAAAAAATACAGTTGTAGAAGATAAAATAAAAGTATTACAAAATGATAAAGATAAAAAAATAAAAGAATTAGATAGTGTAAGAAATAATTATAATAAAGAAATGAATGAAAATCAAATTAAAATGGGTTATTTGAGAGATCAAGTAGATACATTAAAATTAGAAAGAGAAGAATTACAAACTAAATTAAAAGAATTAAAAACTAATTTTGTAAAACAAATGCATCAAATATCAGATTTAGAAAAAGAAAAAGAGGAATATTTAGATTATTTAAAAGAAAAAGATGCAAAAATTAAAAAATTAAAAGATGAAATTTATTATTTAAATAATCAAAATAATAATAATAATAATATGTTTATTGATATTCCTGTTAATACTGTAATGACTACAAGCCATAATGTTTAATATGATTTAATTTTTTATAAAAAAAATTATTGTTTAAATTATTGATTTTGATTAAATTAAAAAAATTGTAAAAAAATAAAATTAAAAAATATTATTTTAAATGATTAAGAATTAAATAAAAATAATCTCCATAATGATGAAAAATTAATTTAAATATCATTTACTATATAATAACTTTGTAAAATAAAAATAATAAAATATTTTTTAATGAGTATAATTAATAGAACATTATGGATAGGTAATTTAGAACCATGGATGGAATATAAACATCTATTAAATTTTTTAAAAGAATTAAATATTTATCCTATTAATATAATTATGAAACCCAAAAACAATAAAAAAAGAAGCGCATTCCTTGAATTTGATTCATATAAAACTGCAAATTATATTTTAACAAATTTTAATGGAATAAAACATCGAAATATTTTTATTAAATTAAATTGGGTAAGAAATCCAGAAAAAAATCTTCCTAAAAATACAAATAAATATACAGTAAGATTAATAATTTTTAATATATATTTTTTTATTTAATATTAGTTATTTGTTGGTAATTTAGATAAATCAATTACAAATGATGAGTTAAAAAATTATTTTCTAGAAAAATATTCTTCTATTTTAAAAGTAACAATAATAAAAGATAAAATAACAAATAAATCAAAAGGATATGCATTTATAGAATTTTCAAATCAAAAAGAATTTCATAAAGCTTTAAATAATAAAATTCCAATAATATTAAAAAGACAAAAATTATTTGTTAATTCTGGTAAAAATAAATATGATGATGAAGAAGAAGATATTACAATTGAATCAACTACTATTGAACATAGTACATCTTCAGTAAGTATATCTGTAATAAATGAAAATAATTTATCTAATACTAGTTTAAATATAAATAATAGTCAAAATGATTCTTTTTCATTTTTAAATTGTGAAGATAATAAACCGAATATTGAACAATTTTTTAAAAGAAAAAATGAAGAAGAAGAAAAAGAAAATATTAAATTTTCTGAAGGTTTCAAAATTATTGGTAATATTTGTAAGAATTTAAATGGAAAAGTTTTACAATTATCACAATGTAATTATTATTGCAATTTAATTTTTAGTAATGTTTCTGCAAATATTAATAAAGATGTGAATTTATATAATGGATTTGTTAATTTTAATCATTTATATTCAGTGAGTCAATTTTATTATAAATATTTTCCTTTGAAACCTCTTAATTTTATTTACAATAAGTTTGAAGGTTGTATGTAATATTAAATGTATATTATTTAGTTTTTAAAATTATATTTCTATTTTTTTATTATTATTTTGAAACATATTATATTGGATTTTTTTAAATTTTTATTAATATAAATTTAAAATTTTTTTTGTTCTTTTTTGATTTAGTTAGATATATTTATTATTTTTTACATTAAATAAATAATTTTATAATTATTATAATTTAACAACATATTTTTTAATTCAATTAAAATAGGTAAAATATTTTAATGAATAAATAAATTATTAATATTTGATTAAATAAAGAAATTTAATAAACTTAAGTAATTATATTATTGATTGAGATAAAATATAAAATTTTTAATTAAAATTTTGTTAATATTTTGTTATATATTTTTTTTCAAACTTTTAAAAAAATATCATTATATTGGTTGGGGATTGGGGATTGGGGATTGGGGATTGGGGATTGGG
>JAJMZS010000034.1:0-37852 GCA_023807205.1 Isotricha prostoma | reverse complement strand
ATCCCCAATCCCCATCCCCAAATAATTTTTGAAATTAGATGTTTTTCATTTAACTTTAAAATAAGTTAAATTAATTAATATTTTAAATATCTTTTAATATATAGTTATTAATTATTAATTAATAAAAAATGATTAAATTAATTTAAATTTATTATTTCCTTTTTTATATTAATTTTATTGTATTTTTTCTTTTTCTATTTTTGATGAAATTAATTTACTAAATTCATAAACCTTAAATAATATAATAGAAATTATATCAAGCATACCTATATTTTCTTTAAAAATTATCATTCCTAATAAATATAGATTAATTAAACCTATTACATTTAATAATAATAAATATTTATTTCCTTTTATATTAGAAATATTTTTTTCAATTACAAATGATAAAGAAACATTAATTAATGCAAAACAAATAGTTGTAATATCGAATTTAAATTTTTGATTAAATACAGATAAAATAATTCCAATAATAAAAGAAATTAAATTTGAAAATAAATTTTGATTTTCAATAGAAAAATCTATTTTAGATATAACAATACTTTGACAATAAATACAATAAAATGATATAACAATATGTGCAAATATATATATATAATTAAATATATTATTTGAAAATCCACTTAATAATAAACTAATTAAATTTATTACCATAAAAATTTTATTTTTAGTAACAATTGTATTAAATAAAGAATTATTTAAAATTAATCCAATTGATAATAATTTTAAATTTTTGATCATTAATATTAAAAATAATAAACTAAAGAAAGGTCCACATATTCTAATAATCAAATATTTAAAATTTTTGTTAAATTTAGGTTTATTAAATCCTTTTTTTCCTAATATAATTGAAATAATACTTACAATGAAACCAAAAATACTTTTCCAAACAATAAAATTTATAATTGAAACTTTTCTTGTAAATGTATATTTCAATATAAATAATTTTAATGAAAATAAAAATTGATAAAGTATAAATTTTATAAATGATGATTCTTTCATATTTTTTATATTTTGCTCTTTAATATTGTCATTTTCATTTTTTTTATCTTTTAAATCTTTTAATTCTTCTGTTGGATTTTTTTCCATTTAAATAAAAATAAATAATAAATTTTTAATTTTATTTTACATTTTAATTTAATATTTTTAAAATTTTATGCAGTAGGTTCTTCACTTTTATTTTCCTCTTTGGGAGGTTCTTCAGTTTTATTTTCTTCCTTTGGTGCTTCTTCTTTAGGAGGTTCTTCATTTTTTATTTCTTCTATCTTTGTTTCTTCTATCTTTGTTTCTTCTATCTTTGTTTCTTCTTTTGGTGTTTCTTCTTTTGGGGGTTCTTCTTTTGATGGTTCTTCTATCTTTGTTTCTTCTATCTTTGTTTCTTCTATCTTTGTTTCTTCTATCTTTGTTTCTTCTTTCGGTGGTTCTTCTTTTGATGGTTCTTCTTTTGGGGGTTCTTCTTTAGGTGGCTCTACTTTTGGTGTTTCTTCTTTTGGTGTTTCTTCTTTCGGTGGTTCTTCTTTTGATGGTTCTTCTTTTGGGGGTTCTTCTTTTGGGGGTTCTTCTTTTGATGGTTCTTCAGTTTTTGTTTCTTCAATTTTAGCTTCTTCAATTTTAGTTTCTTCTTTTTTTGTTTCTTCAATTTTAGTTTCTTCAGTTTTAGTTTCTTCAATTTTAGTTTCTTCAATTTTAGTTTCTTCTTTTGGTGGTTCTTCAATTTTTTTTTCTTCTAATTTTGAACCTTCTTTCTTATGTTCATTAGTTTTTTCATCATGTTTACCTTTATTTTTAACATTTTTGTCATTTTTTTCAACTTTTTGTGGTTTTTTAACAGGAGTAACATTATTATTTTTTTTATCATCATGTTTCTCATGTTTTTTTTTAATATCACTACCTTTATTATCATCTTTTTTCCCAGTAGAAGAAGTAGGTTTAGAAACTGGTTTTTTTGAAATTGAAGTTTTTGTTTTATCTTTTATTTCTTTTTCTTCTTTTTCTTTTTTGGCTTTTTCTTCTTTTTCCTTTTTCATTTTTTCTTCTTTTTCTTTTTTTATTTTTTCCTTTTCTTCTTTTTCTTTTTTCATTTTTTCTTCTTTTTCCTTTTTCATTTTTTCTTCTTTTTCTTTTTTAATTTTTTCCTTTTCTTCTTTTTCTTTTTTCATTTTTTCTTCTTTTTCTTTTTTTATTTTTTCCTTTTCTTCCTTTTCTTTTTTCATTTTTTCTTCTTTTTCCTTTTTAATTTTTTCTTTTTCTTCTTTTTCTTTTTTCATTTTTTCTTCTTTCTCTTTTTTTTCCTTTTCTTTCTTTTCTTTCAATTTATCATCTTTTTCTTTTTTTTTATCAATTTTTCCTTTACCATTCATTTTAGGCATAACATCAAAAGATTTTCCTAAATCATTTTTTCTTAAAGTATGAGTCATATTATGATCTCTTGTCTTTGATCTTATATTATGTTCTGGTGTTCCTGGTTTCCTTTGATTTCTTATTGCAGTCATTCCTCTACTTGTTGATATTTTCCTTGGTTGAAGTTTTTTTGGTTCTTTTTTTTTTTCTTCAACTTCAATTTTTAATTTGTGGACTATATTTTTTTGTTATATAAAAATTATTGTATTTTCTTTTTTTTTTTTTTTACTTTCTTCGAGAATTTCTCCTAATGGTATTTTTAATAAGTCAATATTTAACCAAAATAATTTTGATTTTTCCTCACTTTTTTCTTCGTAGGTTTTTAATGGGGAGAAAGTTGATTCGAGTAATTGTTTTACTATATTTTTTTTTTAAATATTTTTATTTTACCTTTTTCTTGGTTTTCAGGAGTGTTTTCTATTTTTGGTTTTTCTTCTTCTTTTTTTTCTTCTTTTTTATCTTCTTTTTTATCTTCTTTTTTATCTAATTCTTTTTTATCTTCTTCTTTTTTTTCTTCATTTTTTTCTTCTTTTTTTTCTTCTTTTTTTTCTTCTTTTTTTTCTTCATTTTTTTCTTCTTTTTTTTCTTCTTTTTTTTCTTCTTCTTTTTTTTCTTCTTCTTTTTTTTCTTCTATTTTTTTTTCTTCTTCTTTCTTTTCTTCTTCCTTTTTTTCTTCTTCTTTCTTTTCTTCTTCTTTCTTTTCTTCTATTTTTATTGATTGTGATTCTATTTCTGATTTACTTGGTTCAATATTTTCTTTTTTTTCTCCTGTTGATGTCTCTGATAATTTGGTTTCTTCTGATTCTATATGATCCATTAATTTAAATTTTATATAAATTTATAATTTAAAAAATGTTATATTATTATAATAAATTTGAGATTTAAAAAACTAAAAAATGATTTAAAATGATAAAATAATTAAAAAAAAAATATATTTTGAAAAAAGTATTATTTTTATAAGTTTAATTTTATAAATTTAATAATGACTAGTTTACATAAGAAAAATAAATATTCAAATTATTCTATTTCAATTGGTGATTCAAAAACTGAATATACAAATTATGTTCCTATAATAAATAATTCAAAATTTAACCCTTTAAAAAAAATTAGTTCTCATAGAAAAATTAAAAGTATAAATTTAAATTTTTATCATTTAAACTTAATTAAAAATAAGTATGAAACACATAGAGATAAAAAAAGTTATTCATTAACAGAAAAAACAAAAAATTTAGAAAGACATTATTCATATCTTCCTTTATTTTCTCCTAACAATTTTTATTCAAATAATGATTATTATTCCCCTTTAGATAGTAAAAATAATAATTCTTTTTCTCCTCAAAGAGCATTTTCATTTAATTCTATTGATCAATCAAATTTAAAAAATCAGAAAGTTAATTTTAATAAATTTAAAAATTTTTTTCCAGATAAAAGTAGAAATAATTATAGAAATGATAATTATTGTGTTTCACATCATTCTTATAATAATTTTAATTATAATAGATCACTTATTAATTTTAGAAATACTACAAGACAAATGAGATATGATAAATTCAAATTACATTTAAAAAAAATAGAAATTGAAAAATGTAAAGAATTAAATGATAATAAATTAGATTTTTTAAAATTACAAGAATATAATTTTAATTCAATAATTAATACAATTAATACTTTTGAAGATGATAATATTAAATACTATAAATTTTTATATAATCAAATTAAAATTGAAAAAGAAGAAAGAGATTTATTAATTGAAAAAAAAAATCAATTAAGAACTGATTTATTTTATTTAAAACATAGATTAGGAAAAATAAAAAATTTTGTTGAACAAAGTTTAGATAATAAATTATTTTTATTATGTGTAAAAAATCATACAAATCAATTTGAAAATTTTTCAATAAGTGACCAAGAATTATATATAAAAGACCAAAAATTATTAAATTCACTAGATTCAGTAATAAAACCAAAAAAATTAGATAATTTAAATATTAAAAAAAGAAAGTCTCAAGGAGTTTTAATAACTGGATTAGATAATGAATATTATGAAGAAGAAGAAAATTTTTTGAATAATTTAACAAAACAAAAACCAATTTTTGAATCAATTGAATTATTTAAAAAACATTTAGATATTATTTCAACTGATATTAAAAATTATTTAATTGAATATAATGAAATACAAGATGAAATTATTTTATTAAGAGATGAATTATTATTAAAAAAAAAAGAACTTATTATTCAAGATGAAAATAATAAAAAATTTATTGGAATGATTACAAATATGAAAAGTAAAATTCATGAAAAAGAAATTGAACATCAAGATTTATTAAATATTAAAGAAAATATGATAAAATATGATGCAGTTAAATTAAGTCCAAAAGTAGAAGAAAAGATAATAATGATTTATATTAATATTAAATCAAAAATAAATTTAATTCCTATTCATAAAAATCATGAAATCATTGATACTATGAAAAGATTAAAAGATATTGAAATTGTTTTTTTTAAATTATTATCTTTAATTGAGAAATTTAAAATAGAAAAAAATTCAGAATATTTAATAGTTAAAAAAATAATTGATGAAAGAAATACAATAAGAAATAATGAAATTCAAAAACAAAATGTTCAAAAACAATTTGATGAAAAAATTAAAAAAGTATTATTAAAAAATAAAAAACTTATATATAAACCTTTAAGAAAGGTTGCTGAACATTATAAATTTAAATAATAAAATGTATTTGATTAATTTATATATATTAATATTTTTTAAAAGAAAAAATAATTAATGTTTTATTTTTTATATTTCATTAATAATAACTTAATAACTATATAATTACATATATTGAACTTTATTTATTTTAACTTTTAATAAAAAAAATAGAATGAAAAGTAATAATATTTTTTTTGTTGTAAATAATTTTCAATTAATAAATAAATAAAATAATAATAAATATATTATTTCAATTGATAATTGAAAAAAAAAATATAATATATGTCTATACAACATGAACAAATAGAATATATTAAAAATTATTTATATCCATTTAAATTTACTAATAATAAAACAATTATTGTAAATTTTTTAACTGAAATTTATGCAAATATATATAAAAGAAGTAATTCAATTTTTGATTCATACACATTTAACGAAGTTATTAATCTCCCAATGATAATAAGTGATAAAATATTTTTTGCATTAAATGGAAAACAAAAAAAATTAACATTAAATGATTTTTCTCAAGGAATATATGAAATATTTTTTGCACCAATTGAAGATAAAGCACAATTTGTATTTAAAGTATTTGATTTTGATGATGATAAAATAATTGATAAAAATGATGTTTTCTTAATTTTAGCACATTTTCATTTAATTGAAAATTCAACATTTACAATTCATTATCTTGAAGATTTAATTGATCATTTTTTTGGAGAAAAAGATAAATTAACTAATGAAGAATATTTTAATATGTTAAATAAAAATGCAGATATATTTATTTTAATGATTATATTTATAAATAATTATACAACTTTAATTAAAGATAGTGAATTAAGAGAATATAAAGAATCTATTAATTATGAAAAGTTTGAAGAGAATTATAATTTTTACGAACCTTCAGAAATGTTTGAAAATAATTTATTTAATTATCAAATTTCTGAAATATTATTAAAATATATTCATAAAGTTAAATTATTAGATTTTGATGAATATACATATTATGAAAGTGATAATGATGATTCTATTGATGATTTACAAGATTTAAATAATTTTGAAAATGATATGAAAGATTGTCTTCAAAAATTATGTAAACCTATTGAAATTGTACCTAAATTTTATACTATGGATAATAATAATAATAAATTAAATTTAAATGATAAATTTAATATTACTTTAAATCCTCATGAAACTAAAATTAATAATTCAGTAATTTCAATTTTTAGTAAAGCTCATGCATATATGAATAATAGAGATATTTATTATGATATTGATAAAAAACCTTCTTTTAATTATACAATTAGAGAAAGATATCAAAATGGAATTAAAAAAGAGATTAAAGTATATAAATATAAAAATGGAAAAAAAATAGATAAAAAAATAAAATTAGTTCTTGTAAATTATTATATATTTTGTTTTAATAAATGTGGTAATATATATTTATTTAAAAAAATAATACCTATATTTTCACTTTTTGCAAAAAAGCAAACAATTGATAATAATATAATATTAACTTTTTCTAGTACATTACATAATTATAATAAACAATATTCATTTGTTTGTGAAAATGAAGAAGATACAGATAAATTTTATAATTGGTTTAATCATAATATTCAACATAAAGATATAAATAAGTATTTTTCTTTTAAATGTCAATTAGGAAAAGGTCAATTCGGTCAAGTATTATTAGCAGAAAGAATAAAAGATAAAAAATTATTTGCAATTAAAATTGTATTAAAAACAAATCCAACTGAAGAAGAATATAAAATAAATAGATGGGAAAGTACAATATTTAATTGTTTACGTAATATTCGAAATAAAAATGTAATAAAAACAATACAAAGATTTGAAAGTGAAACAAAAATATTTTTTGTATTTGAATATATAAAAGGATGTGATTTATATGCATATATGAGAAAAAATAAAGATAATCCAAATATAAATAATATATCAAATTTAATAAATATAACAATTCAAATTTTAAAAGGAGTACAATGTTTACATAAATATGGAATAATACACAGAGATATTAAATCAACTAATATAATGGTAAATCAAAATAATTTATATGAAGATTTAAATGGAACTCCAAATGATTCAATTAAAATTCTCGATTTTGGTTTAAGTAGAATTTTAGGTAAATTTGAATATAGTGATGAACCATATGGTTCATTGTGTTTTAAAGCACCTGAAATGATTAAACATTATAAATATAATTTTAAAGTTGATATTTGGGCTGTTGGTATTACTCTTTTTTATATAATTTATGGAGAATTACCTTTTGATAAAGGAGAAAAAGATGAAATTAAATATAGTATTATTAATGAACCTATTTCTTTTTATAATAATGATATTATTAGTAATTTTAAATATATTAGTGATAATGATATTATTGATAGTGGGAAGTTTACAAAATCATCTTTTCTATATTCTATTATGAAAGATTGTTTGGAAAAAAATGAAGATAAAAGGTATAATATTGAACAATTAATTGAAAAATATGTTAAAAAGTTTCATTAATTGTTTTTTAAAATGTATTATTTATTTAGATTTATTAATATATTGTTTTTATATATTTATATATTATTATAGTTTTTTAATATATATAATTAATTAATGCCTTTTTATTATGAAATATATATTTAAAAATAATATTTTTTAATATTATTTCTTAAATTAAATCAAAGGAAATAATAATAAAAAAAATGAATTAAATTTAATAATAATTTTAACATTTAGTTATAAAAATTTATTTAGATTATTTAAATTTTGTTAAAATATTGTTAATTATCATTATAATCAATCAAAAAAGATATATTATTAATAAATTATTTAACTATTTGAAATTTTAAAATCGATAATTCAATATTCTTAATTAAAAAATATTCAAATAAAATATAAGATTATTAATTTGATGATCAACAAAATTTATTTATTCATAATTTAACAGATTTTAATTTTAATTTTTAAATGAAATAAAAAATGATAATATTTATAATTTATTGAAATAGAAAGAAAACATTTTAATTTCAATATTCCCTTAAATAAATAAGATTATATATTAAAAAAATAAAAATAAAAATTTTTGAGAATGGAAATTGAAATATCAAACGGAATATTAAAAAATTTAGGAAAACCAACATTTCCGATAAATATAAGTTCATCAACAAATAAAATATTTATAAAATATTCAGATAATGAATTAAGGAAAAGTCATATCGATATCATATTTAATTTATGTAAAAATTCTAATTTTAAGAATAAAGAATCTCTTCTTTATCAAACATTAATTTTTCATGATTTAATTTTATACAATTGTGGAAATGATGATATTATAAAAGATATTAATTTAATGATATTAACTACTTTCTTTATTAGTATTAAAGCAATTGGTACTCAAATAACTTTAATTACAATTGAGCAGTTAAAAAAATTAAATAATAAATTTTCTCATTATAAAAATGAACAAATTGTTCAAATGGAAATTTTATGTTTAAAAATTTTAAAATATAATATTAATGTTTTAACTTGTTATGATTGTTTAAAAATAATTTTATTAAATCATCAAGTTAATGATGATTTTTCAGAAACTGCAAAAGATTTATTACATACTATTATTTTTGGAGATATTAAAGATTATATTTTTAAATTACCTTATAATTTAGCTTTAGAAGTTTTTGAAAAAGTAAAATTTAAATTTAATCAAAAACAAAATATTAAATATTTAGATAACGATAATTTAATAAAACAAAAAAATAATGTTTTAAATTCAAATGAAAAAAAAAATATTTTAAAATCTTATATTTTACAAACACAAAAATTGAATTATAATGAAATTTTAAATGATGAATTTTCTACTAGTCAAAATTCAATTTCTGTAAATAATAGTATAAATTTTCAAAAAACAATTAGTGATTTAAATAATAAATCAACTATTGAAAATATTAATTCTAAAACAGTGATATTGGGTGATGCATATATTTATGAATTTAAAAAGAAAAAAGAAAGTACTAAAAAGAATGAATTAAATTATTCAAAAAAAATTGAAGATAAAAAAAGAAAGTTTGTTGATTTTAAAAAAAAAATTTTGGATGAGAATAAAAAAGGAAATTTTATTGAAATTAAAAAATTGAATATATTTGATAAAAATAGTAATTTATTTGACAATAAAAAAAATAATATAAATGATAATATTAAAATGAATAATATAATTGAAAATAAAAAAATAGAAGAACAAAATGAAAATCATAAAAATATTGATTTTCTTGGAAAAAATCAATTAAATATTGATTTTAAATCATTAGCATTAATAGGTAAAAGGTTAAAATTTAGTTCTTTAAAACAAAAACCTTTACCTAATAGTTTTATGGGTTAAAATTTATTAAAGATTTTTTAAAAAGAAATATTTTTCATTATAATTATGTAGTTTATATATAGTTTTATTAATAAAGTGTTTGATATATAAAATTAATTTAATAATATTTAAACTTTAATAAATATTATTAATGATTTTAGTTTTGTTTTAAATAAAATTTATAAATTTAAATGTTTAATTTTTTTTTCTTTTTCTCTATTTTTTTATTTATATATTTAAAAATATATAAAAATGTTTAGGAAATAAATTAAAGATTATTGTTATTAATTTTATCATTTGATTTTTTGAATTTCTTTTAATAAACAATTTAATTTTATAAATTATTTATTTAAAAAATTATTAATTCTTTTTTTAACAAGACTTCCACATTTTGAAAAATGGATTTACATGAAAAAAAAAAATTAGCTCAATTAAAAATACCTCAATCAAGTGAAATTTTTTATTTTGATCATGATGTATATGATGAAAAAATTTTAGGTCCATTTATATCAAAAGAAAATTTTGATTATATTTTAACAGAATGTGAAAAAGTAGTTTGTATGAGTCATATAAAAAAAGTAAATTTTGAAAAACAAACAATAAAAAAATGGATTTATATTTTTGGAATAATATCAATTATTATTTTTATTATTTTCTTAATAATTTTATTATATATTCCAAGACATAATAATACTAAAACTTTATATTACGTTGGATTCAGTTGTGGAATTTTTGGTTATTTTATTTTATTTATTATTATTTTTTATAATATTTTCAAAAAAAAAGTTACTGGAAAACATATTGAAGATTTTGTTTATGAAGAATTAACAAATTATTTTAAAAGTGTTAAAAATGACGTTGAAGAAATTTCATTTAAATATGATAAAAAAAAAAAAATGATTATTTTATCTTTTCCTGAATATAAAGAACGAAAAAATAAAAAAAAAATTAAATTTGGTACTAGAGAAAGTGAATTTCTTTTAGAATCTCAGAATTTTTATTTTCCAAGTCGGGAAAGTGCTAATTTAATAGTTCATAGTTTTGATAATTTTTCTCCTAGAGATAATTTAATTTCGATGTTAAAGAATGATAATAAAATGAAAAAAAAGAAATAATAATTACATTATTTATTATAAATGTTTTTATTTATTGTTTTTTAGAAAAATACATTATAAATATTCATAATAATTAATATTAAAGTAGTCATTTTTAGGATGGAGTTAATTAATTTTTAATTAAATGCTAATATAAAATTTTTATTTAATTCTTATTTTTTTTTAAATATATTAAATAAAAAATAACAACATTTATATTTTATCTAATAAAAATTATAAATAATCAAAAAATAAAAAAATAAACACAAAATAAAAAGAGAATAAAAAATTTAAAATAAAATTATTCAAAAAAAAGAAAAAGAAAAAAAAGCTTTTAAATAAATAAAAAATATTTTTAAATAAAAACCACTAAAATTAAAAAATCTTAAATAAAATTTTATTTATCTTCCATTTCTTTACCTTCTTCCTCATCACCTTTAGCATCTTCAACAGCAGAATGTTTACTTAATGAATCAGGATCAACAGCTCCAGCAAGATCTTCAGCTATATTTTGAGTTTTTTTACTATCTTTCCCAAGAAGTTTTTCTCCTTTCTTAAACATTCTAGCTCTAAAGCAAATTAAAAGGAAATAGAAAGGAATACAAGCAACACCTCCTAACATAGTACAAAGCATAGCAAGTGGTTTATAATAAGTTTTATATTTATCATTAATATAACCATAAATGACAGGAGAAGGACCACTAGTAACTAACATAGTAACAATATTAGTAAGTGAGAAACCAGTACTTTTTAATCTAGGTGATATTGATGATACAATAACACCTTGTAATATTGAAAGCATTGCTGAATTGAAAACAAGGTACATTGCACATAATATTGAAAATTCAGTTAATCCCATAAATAATGGGAATGCTACACCAAAGACACATGATGTTAAATGAAGGAATAATAAAGCATATGATGATCTTTGACTTTCATAACCACCCATCCATGGATTTATTATAGCATTACATAATACTCCTCCAATTGGACCAGCTAATGCTATTATTGTATATGAGATAAATATTTTTGATGGAGAATTTATATTAAGTACTGTTCTCATATAATCTGCTATCCAGAAATGGAATGCTGTATTAACTCCATATATTACTGCACGAATCCAGGAACTTGTTAAAAATGTTGCATTAGTTAATAATTCTTTCATATCAGAAATGAATGATGGTTCTTCTTTTTTTTGTCCAGATCCAAGATCTTCTTTTTCTTCAAAAACAGAAATTTTAGAAACTTGTTTTTCTTTCTTTACTTCAACATGTTCACCACCATCAGCATCTTTAACAACTTGTAATTTAGAATCAAAGAATTTAATAGGACTTAAAGCAAATACAAGACCAACAGCACAAAGATATAATCCTTCAAGTACAAATCCCATTCTCCATTGTTGATCACCAACAATAATATGAAGTAAAAATCCAACAACTTTACCACCAGGTTGAACAACTAATACAACACTTTGCATTAAAGTCTTTAATTTTTGAACACCAAATTGATCAATCCAAACAGGTAAATAAATACTTGGAGGCATATGAACAATACCAACTAATCCTCTCATAGTAACAAGCATACTTCCACTATTAATTAATTTAAATCCTATTAATAATAAACCTTTTGATATTACAAAAAATGCACATGTCCATTTTGCACTTATACGAGTGTTTACAAAGATAAAAAGAGATGAACCAATTGTACGACCTAAACCATAGGATGATCCTACTAAACCATATTGTTTGTCATTTAAGTTTAAGGTTGCTTTTATTGTTTTTGATGCTGAACTTAGTAATCCTGATGAATTGTTTATTGCACATTCTACACTTACTAAACATGCCCAGAGAAATATACGGTAACCACGAGATAATGTTACACGGTTTGGCTTTTTTGGTGATGATTCGTCCTCTTTCATTTTTTTTTTTTTATAAATATTTTATGTTGGTTTTGATTTTAAATTAATTTAGTTATGATTTTATTTTTTATTTTATTTTTTTTTGATTCTTTTTTTTTTGAAGGATGTTAATTTTTTTTTTTTTTTTTTTTTGTTTTTAAGTCTTTTTTTTTAGGAGTTTTTTTATAATTTTTTTTTTTGGAGAAATTATATTTTTTTTTGATTAATAAATAAAGATGAAATATATATTTTTTTATTATTTTTTTCTTTAGTAAAATCTTTTTTTAATTATATTTCAAAAGTATATTTTACTATTGAATTATTATTTATATACATATAAATAAATCTTTTTTTATTTAAATATAAAAATAATTTATAATTCAAATATAGATTGTTTAAAAGAAAAAAATAATAAAATTAATTTTACATTTACAAATAATTGTTTATAAATAAATAATTTAATTAAAAATAAAATTTTAAACATTTATTTTTAATATATATATAATATATATTATAAATATATTGATACAATTTTATTATAAATTTAAGCCCACAAAAAAAATTAATTTTTATGAATTTTTATTTATTTTAACTTTTTCTACATATTGTTGAATAGCAAGATAATAACTTCCAGGATATTTTTCAATAACTTTATTTAAATTTTCTGAATGATTAATATCTCTAATTGTAATATTAAAACTTTTTTTAATTTTATTTTTATTTTTATGATTTATTTTCTCACTATTTGATTTATTATCATTTTTAATTTTTTTCATTAATGGAACATTTCTTTCAAATCTATTTGTATAATTATAATTAGTTTTATTAATTTCTAAATAATAAGGATCAACTGTTTTAAAATTTAATAATTCATATGAATCTTTATTTCTATGAGAAGCAAATCCAGTTTCATTTATATTTTTTAATGTTTTATTTAAACTTTTAGTTAATGAATTATCATTAGTTACAATTGGAGGTAAAAAAACTCTAATTGGTTTATTTAATTTAATACTATGATATATATTATTAAATTCTTTATATCTTGTTTGCATTTTATTATTATTTTCATTATTTAATAAATTATAATCATTTGTATTATCTTTTATTTGTATTTTATCATTTGAATTAAATTTTCTTATTTTTTTATTTTTTTGATATAAATCATTATAAATAATATAATTAGAATTATTTTTAATATGTTTTGAAAATTTTTTTAAATCATAAATAGATTTCGATATATTCTTAAAAGCATTTTTGGCAATATTTTCTTTTTCAGGAAGAATTTCAATTTGTTCTTGTTGTTTTCTCGTATATTCATTTTCAATTTTTGTAAAATAAGAATTATAAATTGAAACTAATCTCTCAATTATTTTTTCAATTTTATGAATGGCAGAATTTTTTAATCCTTCATGTAATGCATAAACTTCATTATATAATATATTAAATTTATCATATGAATATAAAAATAATGTTACTTTTTTTGAAACTACATTTGCAGTAAATAATGAAGGCATATTAAAATATAATTCATAATCTCCATATAATCCTTTTTCACTTGTAAATACTAAAAATTTTCTTTTTAAATTTAATGCTTCTTTTACTATATTAAATGAATGAATCATTTTTTCTTTTAATACAAAATCCATATGAACATATTTTCTTATTTTTTGATATAATTCTAATATCATATTTTTTAAATCTAATAATGAATAATTATTCATTGAAATTTCTAAAATTCCTTCTTTTACTATATAAAAATTATTAAATATATCATTTTCTTTAAATAATTCATCTCCAATGAAAATATCAATTATTTTAAATTGAGTGTAAATTTTTTCATTAAAGAAATTTTTGTTTAAATTTCTAAAAAAAAATGAAGTATGAAATTTTTCTAATTCTTTATCTCTAATATTTTTCTGTTCATCATTTATTAAAGAAACATAACTTTTTTTATTAATTGCTAATAATAAAGTTTTTGAACTTTCACATCTTGCTGTTTCATTTCTTAGTGGTTTATTTTCTATTAATTCAAAATTACCAAAATAATCATATTCTTCTAAAATATTTGATAAAATATATTTTAATTTTTTAATTTTATTTTTTGAAGGATTAAATTGATTAAAATAATAATATTCTCTTTTACCAAAACGAGATTTGAAATTATATCTAAATTGAGAAAAAGTAATTTTTCCATCAATTACATCTTGATAATTATATTTTTTTAAAGGATATCCATAAATATTATATATTTCTATTAAATTTTCTCCATTATTATCATTACAATCAAGATATATTTTTATTTTGAAAATAATTTCTTCTAATTTTTCTATATCAGATTGTTTTCTTATACTATAAAATAATTTATTATCTTCTACTATATTATGAAGTAAAAAATCATCAATAAATTCTTTTTCTGGATTTATTTTATCATTATTTATATTATCATTATTATTTGTTTTATTTTCTTCATTTTTTTTATTTTTTTCAATTATCTGTTTTTTTATTTTATATAAATAACGCAAATATTCTTCAAATGTCATTTCTTCATATGAAATATCTAAATTATATAAACCAATATTCCCTCTTAATAATATATAAATATTTTCAGATTTTTCTTCAATTATATATATATTATCATTTTTATTAAAAATTTGAGCAGAAATAAATTGTCCAATTAAATCACATAATTTTCTTACTGAAATATTAGCTTCTAAAATATCTGATTTTAATTTATCTGAAATATAAGTACTTTTAAAAAAATTATATAAATCATTAATTTCTTTTTCATTTCTTTCAAAGTATTTTTTTTCTACAATATTTAATATATTTCTTATTTCATCATCATTATTTCTTTTTGAACTTGGCATTTCATTTAAATGAATATGTTTTTCTTTTAAAGAAAATCTTCTTGGAATTATTGAATTTTTCCTAATATTTTTTTTAATTACACTTTTAGGTGAGTCTATTATTTTATTATTTGATTCATTTGGATTTGTATTATTATCAATATTATTTTGATTTGTATTTATATTTAAATTATCTTTATTTTCCTTTATTGAATTGTTTAATTCATTTTTATTAATAATATTTTCTTTTTTTTCTTCTTCATCCATTTATTTAAGTTATTTAATAATAATATGAATATTATTATTTATTTGAATATATTTCTTTTTTGTTTTATTCAATATATGAAAATATTTTAATTTTATTTTCATTATTGTTTTTCTAATATTTTTGTATTTATAAATACTATATAAAAAAAAGAATAAAAAAATAATAAATTAAGTAAATAAAATACAAACAAATAAATAATTTCACTGTTTTGTAATTTAAGTACTTTAATATGATTAGGTAATAAATCTTTTTTAATTTTCATATTTTTATGTTCAATTATTTTAATAGGATTAATAAGCATTTTTTTAAAAGGATCCATTTCACTAGTTTCAATATTTTTATTAACAAAAGAATAAGCCCTTTGTCCCATATTTCTTTTATTATAAGATTCTAAAAAACAATTTCCATTATAAACATTTCCAGCAGAATTTCTTTCAGGAGAAAAATTTTTATCAATTAAATTTTTATCAGTAATTAAATTATAAGGTTTAGGTGGATATTTTAAACTCATTTTAATATCTTCTTTATTATAAATAATATTATTTTGACTATGTAAAGAAGGACTATTTAAAATACTTTTTTTTGTATTTGAATTTGTTGATAAAATTGAATATAATTGATTTTTCATTGGAGTTGAATTTTCTATATTATTATAATTCTTTAAACAAATTGGAACTTTTATATTTTCTCTTGTAGATGATTTTATTACTTTTTTATTTATTAATGTTGTATAATTTTCTTTTTCTTTTTCATTTACATTTGAAAATGTGTTTTTTCGAATTGAATTTAATGTTGAATTATTATTTAATGTATGTATTTTTTCAATTGTTTTATTAATTTTATTTTCAGTTGGTGTATTATTTCTTTTATTTTTAGCTCTTATTTTTGTTTTTATATTATATAAACTATGATTTTTTTTCAAACGATTAATATTTTTTAATTTACTTCTTACTAAATTCAAATTTATTTTTTCTTTATTTAATTCATCTTTCATTAAAATATTATATTGTAGATTAATTGGTAAATTTGGATTTCTTAATCCAATTTTATTTCCATTTGCAAATGAATTATTTTTAATTAATTTTCTTTGAAATAATTGTTTATTATAATTATCTTCAATTTCAACATTATGACTAGAATTTATATTTTTATGATAAATATTTTTATCATTATTATTATTTGAACAATTAATTAATTGATTATTTCTTTGTTCAGTATGTATTGGATTCATTTTTTGATATGAATAATTTCTTTTAACTCTATTAGTACTTTTAGGAGCATTTTTATTTTTTTTTATATCACCCATATAAGAAGTATCTTTAATATCTTCAACAATTTTATTTTTCATTTTATCATTATTCTTAGAAATAAAAATTCTTTCACTTCCATAATTTTTATTTTTAGGAAGAATATATTTAATATCATTATCATTAATATAATGAAAAGTTTTCAAAAGTTCATCATTATATTCTTTATAATTATCAATTTTTTCAATTTTTAATCCAAAAATATTTTCAAAATTCCTTTTAATAATATCACAATTAATTAACTGAAAACAATTAGGTCTTTTAACAGGATTAACTTGTAATAACCAATTAACAATAAATTTTAATTCATTAGAATAAAAATTTGGAATTTGTTCATAAAAACAATTAATAACATTATTATAAACTTCTTTAAAATTATTTCCTTTAAAGGGTAATTTTAAAGAACATAATTCATAAAGTATACAACCTAAACTCCAAATATCACTTTTAAAATTATAAGGTTGATTACTCCAAACTTCAGGAGAAGCATAATAAGGAGTTCCAGTTTGAGAATATAATAATTCATTTTTTAAAATTTTTGCTACGTTTAAATCTCCTAATTTAACAATACCATTTTTCATTAAAAATATATTTGCACTTTTTAAATCTCTATGCATAATATTATGTTCATGTAAATTTTTTAAACCAATTAACATTTGAATAAAAATTGACCAAATTGTCTTTTCTTTAAAATAACTTTTTGTTGATTTATGTTCTTTTATTTTTGAGTGTAAATCACCACCATTTGCATATTCTAATATTAAATTTAAAGTTTCGTTTTTTTCGTCATAAAATGATTCTTTGTATGCTATTATATTTTGATGAGAAATTGATGCAAGTAATCTTATTTCATTTAATGAACTCATTTTTTCTTTTTTTTCCATTTTTGTTATTTTTACTTGTTTAAGTGCGTATATTGTATTATCTTTTTTTCGTTTTATTAAATATACTATTCCAAATGCTCCTTTTCCTAATTCTTTTATTATTTCAAAGTCGTTTAATGACATATTTTAAATTTTTTAAATTTTTTTTTATTTTTATGAAATTTAGTAAAACTTTATTTTTTTTTATTTTATTTTCTATTTTTTTTTTTATTTCTTGTCTTTTATTTAAATCAATATTTATATGAATTAAATTAAATAGGAAAGAAAAATATTATATTTTTCTATTTTTTTTTAAATTTTTCTTCTTTTATAATATAAAATTTTATATTTATTTTATTTAATTTTAGTTTAAATGGAGACAACTATTAAAGTAGACAATTCAACCTCTTTTAACATTTTTTATATCCATAAAAAAATGACTGAAAATCAATTTAATTTTGCTTATGAATTATCTCGAAAATTTTTAAATTTAAATCAAAAAAATTTATTAATAGAATTTCCACCTACTTTAGATAAAGATTTTTTATATTGTTCAGTATTATTTTCTTTATTTAATAATAAATTACTTTCTAAAAAAGTAATAATTCTTGTTAATGATTATGAAAAAATTCGAATTTTATATAATAATTTCCATTTAATACACAAACATTTTTCAAATAATAAAAATAATAATAATAATCAAGTTAAAATTATTCCTTATTATGAAAGAAAATATACTTGTTTTAATGAATCAATTTTAGAAAAGTCAAATTCATTAGATTATGATAATTATTGTATTGAAGTAAATGCTTCTTTTAGAAAAGATAATGAAAAATGTCCTTATTATAATAATTTATATGAAAAAAATTTTAATTGTCCAAATCAACAAAATTTAAATTTTGATTTAGAAGAACAAAATAATATTTTGAAAAAAACAAAATTATGTTCTTTTTATTACTATTCAACAAAAATTATAAATGGTGATTTTGATATTATAATATGTTTATTTAAAGATTTTTTTGATTGTAGAAGAAGAGTTTCAATACAAAAGATGATAAAATATGAAAATAATGAATCAAATTTTTTTCTTATATTTGATGAAGTAAATAATTTAGAAAATTATTTAATTGGAAATTTTTCAAATTTAATAGATGAAGATTTAATTTCATATGCAAGAATAGAAATATTTAATTTAAAAGAAAAAATAAAAAAATTTGATAGAATGAATGATAAAATGGAAGTTGAAGATGAATTAAATAATAAATTTATTTTATCTAAACCAGAATTAGAAATGTTAAATTTTAATTTATTAATTGATGATCCAAATACCAATAATATAAATGGTAGTATAAGGAATGCAACTCATTTTATTAATACAATAACAAAATTACTTATTTACTTTTCTGAAATATTTGAATACAGAAATAAAAAGAAAAAAAATGTATTTAAAGATGAAGATATAACTTCAGTTTATACTTATCAATATGATTTTTTAGAAAGATTCTGGTTAGAATTTAGTACAATAAAACAATTATTTAAAAAATTAATATGTCAATTTAATGATATTCGTTTTTTTAAATATAGTGAAATGTATCATTTAATACATTTTATTATTTTTCTTTGTCATATGGCTAAATTTGCTGATTATAATTATATAGTCAATTTATCAAGTTACAGTTATTTAAATTCAAATAAATTATATTTAGAACTTTATTTAATGGAACCAGCAATTTTTATTCATAAATTAAATACAAAAATAAATTTTAATTCTCTTTATTTGACAGGAGGAATAGGAAAATTAGATATATATTGTAATATATTTAAATTAGAATCAAAATCATTTAATGATGATTATTTTATTAAAAATAAAAAAAATAATTTATATCTTACAAATATTGGAACAACTTCTCCAATAAATAAAAATTTTTATGGTGAAATATTAAAAGAAATATCTCAATTAATACCAGATGGAATAATTGTATATTTTTCATCTAATAAATTATTAAGAGAATATGTTCAAATATGGAATGATCAATATGTTTTTAATTTTATTTTAGATTATAAATTAATATTTATTGAAGAAAAAGATCCAGAAAAATTAAGTAAAATTATTGTAAATTATAAAAAAAGTGTTTCTTTAGGAAGAGGTGGATTATTATTAATTTCTATTAGAAATAAAGCAAATTTAATTGATGGTTTAACTGAAGAATTTTCAAGAGGAATTGTCTTTATTGGTTTTCCCATTGAAACTAATGTTAATAAAATTTTAGAATTTAAAGTTGAATATTATAGAAAAAAATCAAGTGTTATTACTGATAATTTATTAATTTATGATGCTTTTAAATTCTTTTCATGGAAAATTATTAATAAAATTAAAAATTCAAATGATAAGAAAATTTTGGTTATTCTTGAAGATAAATTAGTTAATGAAGATAATAAAGATTTTTTACCTAGTTGGCTTAAATTAATTATTCATCCTGAAAATGATGATGATAATAATAATATTGAAGATCGAATTAAATTAATAAATCATTTTTTATTTTCATAATTTAAATTATAAATTTTATATATTTTAATTAATATATTCAATATTGGAAAAATTATAAAAATTATTTTAATATATTTTTTATTAATATGGATTTTTTAACACCACCATATAAATTAATAAATTTTCTTTATAAGAATTAATTAATTATTTGGATAAATTTATTTTGGAATATTTATATTTAATAATTACAATTATTAAAAAAATAACTAAAATTTTCGATTAAATTTAATTAAATTAAATATTTTTAATGTAATTTATAAAATTAAATTTTTCAAATTTTTTAAATTAATATTTTTTATCAATCAAAAAATAAGTTTTAATATTTATTCTTTTTTAGCAATAATATAACAACAAATACCTTCAACAATAAATTCACTTAATCCATTAATTTCCTTTAATTTTTTTTCTTTAAGATTATCTTCTCTAGTTAAATTTAAATCTTCATTATCTAATAAAAAATACCATTTACCTTTTGAAGGAATTTTAAATTTAAATTCTTCTTCACTAGAATTAAAAATTAAAATTAATTCTTTAAATTCTCCATCTTTTTTTTTATTTAAATGAAAACCAATAATTCCTTTTGGTAAATTTGGTAAAATATAATAATTCATTTTAGATAAAATATAAAAGTAACTTAAATTTTTTTTTAATTTGATAATTTTTTTATAATATTCAAGTAAATCTTCAAATTTATAAATTCTCTCATAATCAATTTGAGTTATATTTTTTGGAATATTATATCCATTTTCAATTCCTAATTTTGTTCTTCCTCCTTCTTCTCCTTCTAAAAAATATGGAATTCCAAATGAAAACATTATTATTGCTGCTCCTAATTTATTCATTCTTACTAATTTTTCATTTTTAGCTAAATAATATTCTTTATATTTTTCAATTTCTTCATTTAATTTTTTAATTCTTTCTTTTTCTTCTTTTTCTTTTTCTTTTTCTTCTTCACTTTTTTCTTTTTCTTCAATTTTTTCTATTTTTTCTTTTTCTTCTTTTTCTTTTTCTTCTTTTAATTCTTTTAATTTAATTTCTTTTAAAACAACAGAATTAACTAATTTATCATATAAAGTATGATTATCATGACAAGAAATATAATTAATTAAATTCTCAGGAGAAATATTATCATCTTTTATTTTTCCTCCAACTTTTCCAATAAAATAATGTGCAATTTTAGTATCAAAATTCTCATAACCATCATTCATTTCATCAATACTTTTCTTATCTAATTCACTTTTTTCTTCAAAATTAATACCACTAATAAACCCTTTTTCATATTTTTCAAAAACACTTCCTTTCAAACTATCTTTTAAAGAAGCATGAAAAAAGCCAATTTTCGAATTAAGCAAATAAGCATTATTTTCATTAGCAAAATTTCCAATAAAACCATTAACACAAAAATTACTATAACCACAAGACCAAGGTTCACCATAAATAATAATATTATTACCATTTATAATATTATTATTTAATTTTTCTCTAATTTCATTCATTAAATTAACATCAAATAAACCCATTAAATCAAATCTAAAACCATCAATTTTATATTCATTAACCCAATATAAAATAGAATCTAAAATAAATTTTCTAAACATTTTCCTTTCACAACAAGTATCATTTCCGCATCCTGAACCATTAGTTAATTTATAATTATCATTTGGGTTTTGTCTATAATAATAATAAGGAACACATAAATTAAAATTTGAATTATCAAAATAAAAAGTATGATTATATACAACATCCATTATAACAGAAATATTTGAATTATGAAGAGATTGAATCATTAATTTTAATTCTTTTATTCTTATTAAACCATCATTTGAATTTGTTGAATAAGAACCTTCTGGTGTATTATAATTTATTGGATCATATCCCCAATTAAAATTTAAATTATCATCTTTTACTTTTGATTTATCTTCATTAATTGATCCTAAATCAAAAATTGGTTGAATTTGAATTGTTGTTATTCCTAATTCTTCTAAATATTTCATACATGTTGGTTTATTTTTATCATTATTTAAATATGTATTTTTTTCAGTAAATGCTAAATATTTTCCTCTGTATTCTTCTTTAATATTTGATGTTGGAGAATTTGAAAAATCTATTATATGTAATTCGTAAATTATTGTTTTGTTTAATTCATGAAAAACATGATTTGAATTTTCGAAATTTTCAGGATTTGTTAAATTTTTATCAAAAATAAAACTTCTTTTTCCATTTACTCCACAACTTTTACTATATGGATCATTTGATATATTTTCTTTACCATTTACATTTAATTTATATGTGTAATATTTATTTGAATAATCACCTTCTAATTTAATTTCAAATATTCCTTTTTCTGTATATTTCATTTCTATTTCTTTATATGGTTCTTTTTCAATATCTGGATTACCATTATTGTATAATTGAAGTGTTACTTTTGATGATGTTGGTGCCCAAAGTTTTATTATTGTGTTTTCTTTTGTGTATGTAAATCCTAAATCATCTCCTGAATAATAGTAAAGTTTATCAAATTGAGGATCTGAAAATATTTCATACCATTCTTTTGGTGTGTGTGGTTTTATTATGTTTTCTCTTGATAAATTATTAATCATTTTTTATAAAAATAATTATATGAAAATTTTATTTGATAAAATAATTTAAAATATTTATTTTATGTATATAATTAAAAAAACATAAAAAAATAAAAAAAAGCAAAACTTAATATAATAAAATAATAAAAAAAAACAAAATATCTATTAAAATAAATGGAACCAATTATAATAAATAAAAACAAACTTTATTTTATATATTCTGTTCCAACAAATGTATTAAATAATATAATGTTATTAGATGCAAAATATAAAAATAACATAATATTAAATGAACAAATATTAGAAAATCGTCCTGGTAAAAATGGAGAAATGTATAGTATATTAATAGTATCAGATTCATATTTAGTTGAAGAAATAAAAGATGGAAAAATAACAATTAAAGTAGTTTATAGAAAAAATGGAACAGAAGAACATATTTTTTTATCAAATGAAATTCCAATTGATAAAAAAAGAGACAATTTTTGTTATAATTTTAAATTAAACACTGAAACTCGTTGGCTTGGATTAAAAAAAGTAAATCCTCCAGATTCATTTGATTTTAAATGTTCAGAACAATTTCATTTTTTTACTAAATTTATTAAAAGTAATTTAAATACAAATGAAAATTTATTTTCTGCTTTTTTAATTGATTCAATTAATACATATTCTCAAAATAAACTTTTATTAAATACTGAAACTTTTTGTATGTTTGATCAATATTTAATTCAAAATAATTTAGTTGGTACAAAAGTTCATAATGAATTATTATATAAATATATAGGAGAATTAACAAATAATAAAACTTTTTTAGCCGATTTTGTAATGGTATTTATTCAATATTTAAATTCAAATAATTATATTGAATTAAAATATAATATTATTGATTCTTTTATGATTAAATTTAGTAATCTCATTGAAACTAATTTTTTTTATTTTACTTATTTTTTAAAAGAACTTGAAAATGATTGTGTAAGATTTAAAAATTTAGTTAAAAAATTTAAAATTCAAACAATGAAATTTCCACAATCTTTACAAAATTTTAAACTTTTTGAAGATATATATTTTAAATTATTAGATAATCCTTTTTTTTATGTAAAAGAATTAACAGGTGAATTTAGGGAAATTGAAATTAAAAAATTATGTATTTTAGCTTTTTGTTTTTTAAAATATGTTCCTGTTGATTATTGTAATCCAATTCTTTTTACTTCTATTGCACAATATGAAGTAATTATTGAAACACATCAAGAAAATATGAATTATTTATTTCATCAAGATATTATTTTAAAAAGAGTTTTTCCTATAGTTACTTTTGATGATATTCTTAGATTTGTAAATGGAAGAACATCTTTAGATGTTATTAATACAATTTATTTTAATAGATATAGAGTTTCTAATATTTGCATAAATGAAAATAAAATGATTCATATTGATGAAGTTAATATAAATAAAGTAAATCAATTTATAAAAGAATATAAACAATTATATATATTATTAAATCAATTTCAATTATTAAATAAAATAAAATTTATTGAATGGGGGAATAATCTTTTATCAATAATAGATAATGATGATAACAACAATAATAATAATATCAATGACAATAATATTAATAATAATAATTTACAAAATCAAAATGAAAATAATATTCCTAATCAAAATCAAAATTATCCACCACCAATAAATCAAAATAATCCTAATTTAGATTTAATTAATAAACCAGGAATTTCCAATTCTCAAATTATACAAGATAATAATAATGTAAATTTATATCCTATTAATAATGATAATATATTTTCAAAATTACCTCCAATAAAATATCTTCATGAAGAAAGATTTGTAAATGGTTTTCCAGAAGAATTATTAATAGATAAAACAATATTAGACAGTAATTATAATCTCGAATGTGAAATATGTTTATGTTTATTAAATTTTCCAATATCATGTTCACAATGTAATAAAAATTTCTGTCGAAAATGTATAGGAGAATCACAAGAAAAATCAAATAAATGTCCTAATTGTAGAGAAATATTCCAAGGAATTAATATAAATAATGAATCTTTAAATGTATTAAATAATATTAATTTAAAATGTTATCATTTTAATGAAGGATGTAATCAAATAATTCCATATTATAATTATATTAATCATATTAAAAATTGTGATTTTGGAGAATATGAATGTCCTTTAGATGATTGTAAATATATTGGATTAAAGAAAGATATTAATATTCATATTGAAAAATGTGCTTTAAGTTTAGTTAAATGTGCGTTTTGTTTAAATAAATATCCTAAGATTAAATTGAATGAACATAAAATTAAATGTGGAGAAAATTTAATTAAATGTGAATTATGTTTTCAAAAAGTTCAAATGAATAATTATCTTAATCATAAAAAAAACTGTATTAATTTTTGTACTATTTGTTATTATTGTTTTAATTCTTTTACTCATATTGATTTTATAAATCATAATCAATTCATGTGTATTAAAATTTTATTTAAAAATTATAAAAGAGATTTTAGAATTGAAAGAGGAAGAAGAATGCAATTAGATGAAGAAATAAAAAGATTAAATGATCAAATTTCAGATTTGAGAAGAAGATTAAATAATTATAATAGTAGTTAAATGAATCATATTTTATTTCAATTAAAAAATAATAATAATTTTTATTTTTTATAAATATTATTCTTGTTAAAATGAAGTATTATTTCTATTGAAAAAATATTGTTTTTAAATATTAATACATCACCTTTTTCTTTTCTAAAATCACAAAAAAAAAAATTTTTGTTTTATTTGAAATATTATTATGATAGGCTGATTAAAGTTTAAATTTTTATTGATTTTATAGATAATCTTTTATTATTATTGTTTCTTCTTATATTAGTAAAATATTATTGTTCATTTTTTTTCCAAAATTTTAAAAATAGGATTTTTTTTTATTTAACAAAATTATATTATAAATATAAATATAATTATTTATAAAAATTACATTTGGAATTATTTATTTTGAACATTAATATTAAATTAACAAGTTAAATTTTTCATATATATTTTTTTAATTTTTTCTTTTCCAATAGTAATTTAAAATTTTTTACTTTCTATAAAGTATTTCAATAATTAAATCTTCATGAGCATTTCAAAATAATTAATTTCTATTAAAATAAATAATTTTTGATTAGTGATTTGAAATTGAAGTAATTATAAATTTAAAATTTTATTAATTATAATTATATATTTTAAAATATTTATGTTTTCATTAATAGATATTTGAAATTTAAATGGTTTTAATGAAGAAATATCAATTCTTTTTAAAATATGAACAATCTTTTTGGTTATCATTATTATTTATGCTTGGCTATTTTTAAAAGAAAATTTTTTTAATTTAAATGAATTATTTATTATTTTTTTTTATATTTAAATTCATATAATTATTTTCTTTATTTATCTATTTTATAATTAAATTTTATTTTATCTTATTTACCTTTGATCAAAAGACTATTGAGTTTCATATATTAATTTTTCTTATTAATTGAATAATAAAAGATAAACATTTATATCTCAAATATAAAGATTTAAGAATTATTCTTTATGAATGAAAAATTGTTTATTTTAGAATATTAAATATTAAATTTATTATATTTAACTGCTTTAAACATTTTTTATGATTTTTTCTCATTTTAAAAAGATATTACTTTTTTACTTTTTAAACAAAAATAATCATATTTATAATCTTTATCACACACATAATTTTAATCCAAGTTTTTTGATTGAAAATCAATATTAATAGTGTCATTTCCAAATGAGCATAAATATCCTGGTATAATATATTTTTGAATTTTTTCTGACAAATAAATACTATTTTTATATTTCTAAATTAGGAAAAATAAATATAAATTTTAGGAATATGAATTTTGCATTTTGGCTAAAGAAATAATGATGAAAATCAATTATTATCTTTAGATGAAGTTTTATTCATTTAAAATTAAGCAAATTGAAATAAAATTAATTTTAAAATATATTTTAATTAATTAATTTCTTTATTTTTATTTAACTATTTATAATATTAATTGATTTTTTATTTATTTTAGTTTTATTTTATATTTTTTATTATAAAAAGAATTATAGTTCAATAAAATATCTATTATTATTTTATATAATTTATTATATCATTCTAAAAATAGATATATATTATAATATTAAATATTTCTTTATAATTTATTAATAGGAATTATAAATTATAAATTATAAAATAATTTATATAATTTAAAACAGTGATATAATGGAGCAAAAAAAAAATTCTGAATCAATATTAATCAAAGTTAAAAAAAGATCAAAAAGTCAAAGAGACCATCCATATTCTTATGTAGATTTATCTAATTTACCTTTAATAGATGTTTATGATAATATAATAAAAAAATGTCAAGAAAAAACTAAAAAAGTAGAAGATTATTTTTATATTTTATATGTGATAAAAAAAAAAAAAGAAAACTCATCAGATATTAATGAATTCCCTATTTATAATGAAGAAGATTGGAAAGATTTTATTTCCTTAAATATATATAATATGTATTTAGAATCATCACCAAAACAATTAAAAATTGAATTTTCTGTTGTAAATTTAAAAAAAAATTCTCAAAGTTTTTTATCAAATGCATATGATAATAAATTTAAATCAATAGTAAAAGATGTTCCAAACGAAACTTTTATTTCAATATTAAAAGATTTTATTAACACTGAAAATTTAATGGAAAAATGTATATTATTTTTAGAACATAAGTTAATTAAAATAAAAAATTATAATCTAGAAGAATTACAAAAAAAATTACAAAATAATTTCATTCAACTTCAAAATTATTATAAATTACAATATAATAAAAAAAAAATTTCAGAAATTATTAATTTAAAATTAGAAGATTTATCAAATCAAATAAAAATTTTCAAAGATTTAGAAAATTCAATTATTGATTTAAAGAAAAATATAGATTTAACAATAGAACCCGAATTTGAAGGACAGATATTTAAAACAATGATTAATAATGAAACTAAAGATATTAATTTTGATAATATAGGATTACCTTCATTTGTAAAAATGTTTTCAGAAAAAGGAGATTTTCATAATACTTTAATAAAAGAAACAATGGATCTTCAAAATGAAAATATGAGAGGAACTTATATGTCAACTGTCATTGATCAAGTATAGTTGTTATTTTATTGTTGTTATTAATGAAAAAATGAAAATATTTTTTAAATGAAATAGAATATAGTTATATATTAAATTAATCTCATAAAACTAAAATTAAATTATTTTTAATTAAAATTAAAATATTATTATATATTTATTATTCACAATTTCAAATAAATAAAATTTAACTCAGGAAAAATCTATTCAAATTTTTTATGTTGAATTTGTTTTATTTTTTCATCATTACAAATAATTTTACAATTTTTGTTTACATTATCAAAAATATTATTAATATTTATTTTTTTATTATTTGTAGTAAAGTTAGATATATTTAAAATAGTTAAAGAATAACATTCAGAAAACATACCAGACATACTAAGAACATTATTAGTATTAAAATTAGATAAATCTAAAGAAGTTAAAGAAGAACAATTAGAGAACATATTATTCATATTAGTTACTTTAATTGTATTAAAACTACATAAATTTAAAGAAATTAATGAATAACATCCGTAAAACATTCCCATCATATTAGTAACATTACTTGTATTAAAATTAGTTAAATCTAAATTAGTTAAGGAATAACAATTATAAAACATTCCCATCATATTTGTAACTTTACTTGTTTTAAAATTTGATAAATTTAAAGTAATTAAAGAGGAACATTTTGAAAACATACTATACATATTATTGATATTTGATGTATTAAAATTAGAGAAATCTATTGTTAATAAAGAAGAACATGATGAAAACATAAAACTTAAATTTGTTAATAATCTTGTATTAATTATTTTTATTGTATAATCTCCTTTATAATCAAATTCATATTTTGTTGAAAAATTTATTTTTTTTTCATTTAAATATAATTCACAACTTTTTTCCATCTCTATTTGATTAATATTTAATGTGCAATTATCTAATTTTTTTTTTAATGCATTCATTTTATCTGTATCCAAACAATTTAGAATTTGAATATGTTCATCTATTTCACTTTCTTTAATATTATAATTACATATTATATAATTTTCTTGAATATTTATAATATCGATTTTTTCATCAAATTTTAATTGTTGATTTATTATATCTAAACAATCTATATAATATTTTATAAAATTATTTTTCATATCATTTTTATAAGTAAAAATATTTTCCTTACATAATTTTCTTTTATTTATTAGAGAACTTATATTTTCTTTTATTTGATTTAATTTATTTATACTATTAGTTATGTTTTGAAACAAATTCTCAATTTCAATTAATTCATAATCATTTAAACCAATCAATGAAAAAGAAATCACATTATGAGATTCAAATGGATGTTCATTTATACATAATTCACAAATATTCTTTTTACAATTAATACAATAAAAATTAAATTGCTTTAAATGAATTTTACATAAAATATTAAATTTGGGAAATTTATTTACTTCAAAAAAAGAATGATTAAAATAATCATCCCAATTTATTCTTTCATTTATATCTATTTTTAACATTTTATCTAATAAATCATTTAATACTTTATCTTCACTTAATTTTATTTTTCCATCATTTAAAATTATATTATTATATAATTGATTTTCGGAATTTCCTTCATAAGGATATTTTTTATTTATCAAATAATAAATAATAACTCCTAAACTCCATATATTATTTTTATCATCGAATAAATCTTCTTTTAATATTTCTGGGGGAGTAGTAAAATATTTTTTTTGAGTTCCTAAATTCAGAGTATTTTCGTCATTCATATATTGATTTAAATTAAAATTAGATAATTTAATTGATATTTTATCAATTTCATCTAAAGAAATTAAAATATGTGAAAGTTTAATATTTTCTATTTTAATATTATTATCTTTTAATATTTTTAAACAATTATTTATTTGAATTAAAAGTGTTTTAATTTCATTAATTGAAAATGATTTATCTCTAATATTTAAATATTCTTCTAAATTTATTAAACATAAATCCATTACAATATATAAAAAATCTCCTGAATCAATTATTTCTTTGATAGTTAAAATATTTTCTTTTATTTTTAATAATTTTTCAATTTCTTCTAAAAGATTTTCCACTGGTTTTACTAATTTAAATTTATTTATTTCTTTAATTGCAACTAAATTTTGGGTTTTAATATTTTTTGCTTTATATGTTTTGGAAAAATTACCAGAATGTAAAACTCTTATTTTTGAATATTTATTCCAAATATTAATTTTATTCATTATTTATTAAAATATAGCTATTTATTATTTATTTTATTTAATAAAAATGAATTAATTTTAATAGTGTTTATATTAATATTTTTTTTATTAAATATTATTTTTAAATATTATTTAAATATATTAAATATTTTTTATAAATTAAAAATTAATAAGAATAAAAATAAAAAATTATGTAATTTAAATGAATAAACCAATTTTTAACAGATATCTATCATTTAAAAATCCACTAATTCAAAATAAAAAAAACCTCTCTTTTGATAATTTTTTAAAAAAAGAAAATAAGAATTCTTATTTAAATCAATTTGAAATAAAATTAAATTCTCAAAGTAATAAAAAAGAAAAAAAAATATTTTCAAATTCAAAAAAATCAAATAATAGTAATTCACCACATCTCTCAATTGCTTTTGGGAAATGTTATAATTCTTCAAATAGTGAAAAAAATAATTCAATTAATTCCTTGCAAAAAAAATCATTTACTTCTGCAAAAAAAATTAATTTTTCATCTTTTGCAAATGCAAATGAAAAAATATCAAAAATGAGTTTTTTAGGAAAAAAAAAGAAAATTTTATCAAGTGAAGAAATTGAACTTGAAAAAATAAAAAAAGAAAAAGAAGAATTAAAAAAACAAAAATTAATCAATCAAAAATGTTATTTAAAAAGTAAAAATTATATTCCAATGATTATAACACCTTCTCCATTAACAATTATTCAACCTTTCAATTTATCAAATAATTATACTTCAAAATTATTAAAAAGTAAAATTAATGAAATTGAATGTGAAAATTATAAAATTAAAAAAATTAAAGTTATTCAAAATAAATTTACAGATGAAAAAAATATAATAAATGAAAATAATTTAAATAATGAAATAAATGAAAATGAAAACAATATTAATATATTTAATACTCCACCAAAAAATATTGAAATATTAAATTATAAAGAAGATAAAAATATTAATTTAGATGAAAATAAAAATCAAAATATTATAAATGTTGAAAAAGATCTTTCTCTAACTTCAAGAATTAAAAAATATTATGAAGTCACTAAAGATATTTTAGATAAGCAAAGACAAGATGAAGAAAATTTAAATAATATAAATAATAAAATTGATTAATTTTTTCTTATAAAATAAATAAAAATATTATTTTTTAATGAATGGATTTAAAATTATTTGAATCAACTAAATCATCTTCAATTTCAAGTTTACAAAATTTCATTATTTTTTCATAATCAAAATTAGTTAATTTATTAAATAATTCAATTAATTTTTCAACTTCACTTTCATAACTTCCATTATTAAAAGGAAGTTTTAATTGAGTATCATTATATTCAATTTTAACAAACATTTTTTCATTTTTTTTGAATAAAATAATATTAATTTCATCATTAAATTCATAATTAAATTTATCATGTTCTAATCCTAATCCAATTAAAAATCCTCCTAAATATAAATCATGAGCAGATAAAAATATTATTTTTTTCTTATCTTTATCATTATTAATAACTTTATTAATTTCACTTTTTAAAACTTCAATTAATCTAAATAAATAAGGAATATAAACATTAGGATTATTTAATGTAATATCAATTATTTGTTTATATGAATTTTCTTCAATGAAAACTTCTTTCATATAAATTTGTTCTTTTGTAAAATTTTTTTGAACTTCAGGATAAACAAACATTAAGAAATCACTTATAAAATTTAATTTATAATAATCATATGGTTTACCTTTAAATAATTCTGAATTACAATATTTTTTATATAAATCTAAAGTACTTTGTGATTTATTTGATAATTTTTTTTCTATTTTTTCTAAAAATTCATTATATTCTTTATTTTTATATGAATATTTTGCTGCAATTTCATCACAATAAATATATGAATTAAATAAATCATTATCATATATTGTGTTAAAATTTTTTAATGTATAATCTTTTAATTCTTCTTGTGTTTTATTTTCAAAATTTTTCTCTGTTAATAATGGAGAAATTTTATATAAAAATGATTTAATTGTTCTTATTGTATCTGAAATATATACTTTAAAATCTTGTTTATTAAAAGGACTTTCTTTCATTGGAGTAAAATATTTTTTAATGAAATGTTCTCCTTTTTTAATTGTTTCTTCTAATCCATCTTCTGTTAAATCTGTATCATTATATTCAGAAGTATTCATATTTATAAAACTATTTCTTTTTCCATGTCTAAATAAGGAAATCACTAATTCAATATCTTCTTTTCCATTCATTAAAAAATAAATAAAAAAAAATAAATAATAATTTAAATTAAAATTTTAACTCATTTAAATCAACCTATTTTGAATATTTTAAATATTCAAATATTTAAAAAAATTATAAAAATTAAACTCCTAATTTATTATAACCATCATTAGAACAATCTTCAATTAATTCTTTTGCCAATTGTCTTTTTACTTTTTTATGATAAAAAAGATAAATATATCTAACTAAATATATTATTACACCAAATGCTAAAATAACCATAAAAATCCAAAATGTTCTATTATGAATAAATGAAAAAGAATCACTTTTTTTATTACCTTTTCCATTATAAAAACCAATAACTTTATTATCTGTATTAAAAATTAATTGATTTTTTCTAAAAAAAGGTTCTCCAAGAATCCAATATGAATAACTAACTGAATCTGGAATTAATACTAAGAAAATATATTTATCATTTACTAATTTAAATAATTCTTTATATGTTAAAGTCATATTATAATCAAAACTTTTAATTTCAAAATTTAAATTTGGAAAATTACTTAAATCAACATCTTTTTTACAATAATAATAATAAAAAGTTTCAAGAATTGTATATTTTCCCATAAAACAACTTTTACCAATTTTATCATTAAAAAATTGTTTATCAATTATATTTTTATATTCATAAAAAGATTGAATAATTCCACTTTCAATAAATAAAGCGGTATGAGGATCTTTATTAATTATTTCATTTGAACTATAAATATTATCAAAAACAATATCCCATCTTACTATATTTGATCTTTCTCTTGCATAGAAATATTTATAATTATTTTCATCATAATTTTTTTTATCATAATTATGAGGATAATCTCCAATTATTAATTGTCCTTCTTCTTTATCTTCAAAAAATTTTATTGTAAATATATATGATGATATAATATCTTTTTTCTTTAATTGATTTATAAAATTATAATTTTTTAAATTATTTCCTGGATAAATTTCTTCGACTGATAAACCTAAAATTCCACTTTCTTTTCCTTTTTGTTCTGTTGTTAATACAAAATTTAATTTTTCTACTTCAAAATTTTTACCAAGATTATTTTTATTTTTCAAATCATAATTAATTAAATTTATATTATCATATGATAATCTACCTCTTTTAAATTTTTCTCCATTATAATCAAAATGATTTGATTCATTAACATATGAACTTTTTGATATAGTATTATCATATTTTATATTTACATTTATATTTGGTCCTGCTAATGAAATTGGATATTTTTCAAAATTTAAATAAAGAGGAATTTTTTGAATTGGAGAACCAATTTCTAAATTTATTGATAAGTAACTATTATCTAGTAAATCTTTTATTATTTCTTCTGGTGTGTTTAAATTAGTTTTTGTTATATATTTTGTTATTGGTAATATTACTATTTTTTTTTCTATTTCAATTGTAATTTCTATTAAAAGGAAAAAAAAATGGAATTTATTCATAATATTATTTATAATAAAATATTTTTTTTTTTTTGTGATTTTTAATTAAATAAATAAATTCTATTTGATATTTTTATTAATTTAAAATATATTTTAAATAAATGAATTCAAGTTTATTAAGATTATCAACTACAGTAACAAGTAATATAAATCAAAAATTAGAAAAACCAAATCAACTTTCATTATTAAGATCAAATTCAAATATATCAGATTTAAATAATATAACAACTTTTGAGAAAATTTGTACATTGCAAAGACTTTTAAAAGAAGTAACTTCAATGAAAGAAAGATTTGAAAATAATAAAGAAAAAATGAAAATTCAAATAAATAAAAATTGTTCTAATTTTTATAAAAGTAAAATAGCGATTAAAGAAATATATGATTATGTTTCAAGTAAAAAATATATAAATTATAAGTTAAGTGAAGATATAAAAATTGATTTGGCATCAGGTTATGAATTTATTTCTCCTTTAATGTTTGCTTTTCGAAATAGTAATAAAAAAATTCTTCAATTAATAGAAAAATGTCCAAAAGAAAATTATGATTATTTATCAAATTTCCTTGTTAATTTCTTTTATGAAAATATTTTAAATCCATCATTTTGTCAAGAAGATTTTATGGTAATTGTATATTTATTACTTGAAAAACTAATAGAAAAAAATGTACCAAATTCTTTATTATTAAATAATATTCCAACATATTCAACATATTTAGATAATACATTTTTATATTATTTATTTATTAATTTCACAAGAAAAGAAGATATAAGAAATTATTTATGTGTAATATTATCTGATTTAATATTAAATATTGAAAATTCAGTTATTGGAACTTTATCACCAGAAATATATAAAATAAATGAATTTATAATTTCGAAAATGAATGAATTAAATAAATTAAAAAATGAAGAAAATATAAAAGATAATAGAACAACTATATATACTCATTCAAAAACATCTGATTCAACTATAACATATGATATGAATGAATTTTTAAATGATTATTCAACTAGAAAAACTATTAATTTAAGAAGTAAATTATTAAATAAAGATAATTTAGATGAAAATATAGATAATAATAATTCAAATAATAAATTAAATGATGATGATAAAAAAGAAGAATCAATAGAAACTAATTTTGAATCAATTAATGCAATTGATTCAATTTTAAAAGAAATTGATGTTACTACTTCATATTTAAAAGAAAAGTTAAATGAATATGAGAAAAAAGTAGAAAAAAAAGAAAGTGGATATGATGTAAATTTATTAATGATTGAATTTTTAAAAAGACAAATATCACTTATTTCATCTAATGAAAATAATGTTGAAATTTATTCAAATGAAGGTTTCATTGAAGAAATAAATAATCTTATAAATTCAAAATCAAAAAAAAATTCTAATGATATAATAAATTTTTTAATTTTAAATTTTGAAAATACAAAAAGAATAATAGAAAAATTATTTAATGATTTATTATCAAATATAACAACAATACCATATAGTTTAAAATGTATATGTAAAATGATATCTGATTTAATATCATATAATTTTATTAATTCAAAAATTCAACCAACAAAATATGATAAATTAATGTATATTTCATCATTCTTTTTAGGAAATATATTATCACCAACTTTAATTAATCCTGATTTTTGTGGTATAATTACTTCAAATGTAGTTTCAGAAAAAACAAAAGAAAATTTAAGTGTTATATCAAATATAATTAATCAAATTTTAAAAGGTTCTTTATTTTCACAAGATAATATTCCAGCATATACAATTTTTAATTATTTTATTATTGATTTAATGCCAAAAATATTTGAATTTTGTTTAAATATTGGAATGAGTACAACACTTCCAACTATAATTGAAGGATTATTTAAAGGTTATAAAGAAGAAAATCAAGATAATAATTCTAGTAATATTAGTGATGGAAGTGGAATGATAAAAACTAATATTTCTAAAGAAAAAAAGAAAAGAGATATTGATTTAAATTATAATGAAAATCAAAATGAAACTATTGTACATCAAAGTATTTGTTTTGATAGAAAAATTGTATTAATTATAATTGATATAATTAAAACTAATCAAAAATTTTTTGAAGATGAATATCCTGAATTAAAAACTATTATTGAAAATACTATATTAACAGAAGAGTTTTTTAAAGTTTTAATAGGAGAAGATGAAAAAATGAATCAAGTAACTTTTAATTATATATCAAAAATAATATATAATCATGATTTTGAATCAAAAATAAATAAAATTATAACTAATAATTATAATATTTATAATCCTGAAAAAGATAAAAGTGAAATATCAAAATTTAAAAAATGTTGTTGTGAAGTTTTAAGTTATGTTAATATTCTTCATAAAGAAAATTTTTCAAATACAGATAAATTATCTTTCTTTAATCCTTTATTAGAAAGAAAACAACAATTTTCTTCTGTTAAAAAAGAAACTAAAGAAAAACAATCAGAAAATATAAATATAGATTTAATAGAAAATAAAGAAAATATAAATAATGAAAAAGAAGATTTTGATTTTGCAAATGTAATTCTTCCTCAAATTATTTTAACATTAAAATATGAATTAGGATTTAATATTCATACTGATGAAGCAAAAAAAATTACTTTTTGTGCAACATTTCTTCAATTAAATTTAAAAAATATTCCTTCTGATTATTCATTTAATAATTATAGTAAATTATTTATTGAATTAATACATGAAACTGAATCATCAATTAAAGATCTTCAAGTTAATTTAATTAATCATTTTTATTTAAAAGTAAAAAATGCTGAAAAATTAAATATGATAGTTAATAGTAATTTATATCAAATTAAACAAATGGAAAAATGTATTAATATTAAGAATTTATATAATACAATTGATTGTCCTGTTAAATTAACTACAATTTATGATCCAAATACAAATATATTAACTAAAATTTCTATTGAACAAGATTCAAGTGAAAATGCTTTAAAGAAAATAAATTTATTTATTGAAAAATTTCCTGATTTCAGAGAAGAAAATAAAAAATTACAAAATTCAAATGAAGATGATGATATAATTGCTTTTGAAGAAAAATTAGAAGTTAATGAAGTTATAAATACATATTTTGGTTATTTAAAAAAAATATTAAAAAATAAAAAAATTATGGAAAAATATACACATGAAGAGTTTTTAAATATGAATTTTGAACTTGATAATTACATATTATCAAAATTACATAATAAATTATTTCCAGAAAAACAAACAAAAAAAGATCTAAAATTTTATAATAAATGTTGTAGACTTGATTTTTTAAAACCAGAAAATATAATAAAAGATAAAAAAATGATAAATGAAAAATTATGGATTACTGCAATGAATAATATAAATGAAATGGATAATCAAAAAACTCCAATGGAAAAAATAAAATGTTTTAATAAAGCATTTGCAATTTTACAAAATTCAATTACTTTTTGTAGTGGAAAAGATGAATTAGGAGTTGATGATTCAATTACTATTTTACAATATGTTTTTCTTAAAGCAAAACCTAAAATGATGTGTTCTAATATGAATTATAGTATGTTATTTATTGATTCTGAATTAGCAAAAAAACAATATGGAATGCTTTTAACACAAATGAATATGATTTATACTATTATTGAAAATATGAAATATAATGATTTGATTAATGTTAGTGAAGAACAATTTGGAAAAGATGAAAATTAAAATATTATTTTTATTTAAAAATATATTAATTAAATTAAAAGAATATTTGATAAATTTTATTTTAAAATTAATTAGTTAAAATTTATTGAAAATATTTTTTTATGTTTTATAATCATTTAATTATTGTTTTTATAATATGGGGATTGTGGATTGGGGATTGGGGA
>JAJMZS010000033.1:0-38272 GCA_023807205.1 Isotricha prostoma | reverse complement strand
AATCCCCAATCCCCAATCCCCAATCCCCAATCCCCAATCCCCAATTTATTATTTAAAAACACAAAAGAAATAATTTTAAAAATTATTAAATATATTTTTATTGTATTAAAAATTGAATTATAAAAAAATTTATTAAACAAATAATATAAATATTATTAAATAATTTTTTAATATTTTTATTTTTAATTAATAAATTGTAAATATTTCTATATTTCATTATCATTTTCTTTATTATCCATTATTTCATTTTTTTTATTTTCATTATTTACAATTTCTTTAAAACTACTTTTAACAAAACTCAACCCTATAATTCTTCTAAAATTTATATTATCTTCATTATAATCTTCATCTTTAAAATTAAAATTATTATTTTCATTATAATTTTCAATATTAAATTCAATTGGAATAATTTTTTTATTATAAACATCATCCCAAATAACATCTTTAAAAAAATTATGTTTTTTAATATCATTAATATCAAATCTTAAATTTTCATCTTTATTTAAAATTCCTAAAATTAAATTTTTCAAATCATCACTAATAAAAATATTATTTTCAAAATTAATATTATTATTTAAAATATTATTAATTAACTCATTTATATTATTTCCATTAAAAGGAGTTTTCCCATAAAATAATTCATAAATAATTATTCCAATACTATAAATATCTCCTTTATTATTTATTCCTTTTTTACAAAGCATTTCTGGTGAAATATATAAAAGAGAACCACAAAAAGATTTTGCTCTAAAATTAAATGAATCATTTTCTTTTGCTAAACCAAAATCACATAATTTAATATGATTATCTTTTGATATTAAAATATTTTCTGGTTTTAAATCTCTATATAATATATTTTTATTATGTAAATATTCTATTGATAATATTAATTCTGATAAATAAAATTTTATTTCTTTTTCATTTAATCTTTTTTTTGTTTGTAAAAGTAAACTTAAATTTCCTTTTGAACAATAATCTATTATTAAATATAAATTTGAAGGAGTTTGAAAAGAAAAATGTAATTTTATTATAAAAGGATGAGAACATTTTTTTAATATTTTAATTTCACTTAAAGCATATTTTAATTGATTATTATCTAATAAAAATTTTTTCCTTAAAACTTTCATTGCATAAATATTATTATCTAATAAACATTTTACTTTAAATACTTTTCCAAAAGTCCCATTTCCTATTATTTCTAATATTTTAAAATCTTTTAATTTTATTTTTTTCTCATTTAAATTATTTGTATTAAAAAATTCATTTTGATTTAAATTATAATTAAAATTTAATTGATTATTATTATTATTATAATTATTATTATTATCATTTTCAGAAGATATAATTTTTTTTAATTGTCCTGTTTCATTACTAATTTCATATGTTACTGGTTTAAATTCATATAAAAATTGATTTACATTATCAAAATTTTTTTTTAAAGTATGAAAATAATCACAAAATTCAATTGATTTATTAATTCCATTAACCCATTCTTCACATGTTTTTTTAGAATATACTTTATATCTTTCAATATCAATATATTCAATATCAAAATAAAATACTTTTTCTGAATCTTTTCCTTTAACAATTTTACATTTTTTAATTTCTAAAATTGGAATAATTTCATTTGGATTATTTGGATAATCTAAAGGATTTTTATATCTTTTAATAATACCAAGATAAGGATTTAATTCAATTAATCTTAATCTATAAATTGGTAATAATCTTCCTGTTTTTTCTACTACTCCATATAAAATTGGAGGAAAATTATTTTTATTTGGTAAAATATCAAGAAATTTATATTTAGTATTTTTATTTGATTTTATATTTTTTTCTGTTTTTGAAATTTCTATTTCTTTTTTATTTATTAAATTTTTATTTTTTGATATTATTTTTTTTAGTTTTGGATTTTTTAAATAAAATAAAGGAGTTTTATTATTATTATCTTTAATATTTATATCACATTTTTCTAATAATAAAAGTATAATATTATAATTATTCATTTTAAAAGCTAAATGAAGAGGAGTTCCAATTTCATTAATTGAGATATTAGTTTTTATATTTTTATTATTTATTAATATTTTAACACAATTTAAATTATGTTTATAAATTGATAAATGTAATGCAGACCAATTATTTTCTGTAAGTTTATTTATATTAATATTCATTTTATCAATTAAATATTCTAATACTTTTGAATTACCAAAATATGATGTATAATGTAAAATATTCCATCCATTTTTAATATAATTATTTGGATATTTTATTGGATATTTATTTATATATGATTTAAATTCATTGAAATTATTATTTTTTATTATTATTATTAATTCATCTATTTCTTTATAATTATTTTTTTTTTGTGAATTATTGAAACCTAAAGATAATAAATATTTATATTTAATAATATTATATTTTTGGAAAGCACTTTCTTTAATTTTGTTAATTGGTTTTATTATATCAAAAAATATTGTTGAATTTGATTTAATATTATAAAAAGATATAAGAGAATCATTATTAAATGAAATATCTAAATTTGTTAAATTAAGAGTTAAATTTTCAAATTGTTGATTTAATAGTTTCTTTAAATCACTTAATAATATTTTATCAGAAGAAATCTTTATCATTTGTTTATCATTTTCTTCTTTTAAATCATTATAAATATAAATAAAAAGTTTCATTTGAAAAATAATATCATAATCTAAGAATTAATTAAAAAAAAATAAAATTAATCTATTTAATTAATAATAATTTTAAACTATAAAAAATAAATTTAATATTAATTTTGTTTAAATTCTGCAGTAGGATCATTATTAATATTTTTACAATAATAATTTCTTGAAGTATCATTTTCAGAATTTTCAACAAAAGGATTATTATTAAAACTTAAATTATTTTTATCATAAAAATAATATTCAATTTCATATTCTTTTCTTTGTTTTAAAACATTTCTTATAGAAATTTCTCTAAAATATTTTATATCTTTAATAAATTTTTTTTTATTTGAAATAATATTAATAGGAAATTTTCTTTCAGAAATTAAAAAAGGATGTTTTATTTTATATTCTTCTTCATTTTTTTTATCTTCAATTTTTTGAAGAAAATTTCTTCTTTGAAAAACATAATTATTAATATAAGGAATTTCAAAAGAAATTGTATTAATATCATCAGAAGAAATTGTTCTATTTATTTTTGGAGTAAATGTTATATCTTCATTATTTTCTGTTATTATTCTTTTCATTAACTTTACTAAATTATTCTTTTTTTTTTTGATAAATAATTCATTATTTGATATAAAATTATTTATTATATCAGCTTTTGAATTTATATTTTTTGGTGTTGAATTTACACTTTTATATAATTTTGGTTTAAATGAATAATTCATTTCTTTTTTTATTTTATTAAATCTTTCTTCTTCTAATTTTTCATCTTTTAATATTTTTTGATTTTTACATCTATGATATAAATTAATGAAAGGTTTTATATTTTTATTTTTATCATTTTCTAATAAAGAATTTTTTCTATAATAAGGACTGTTCATATTTTTACTAAAATATATTCCTTTAAAAGGATTATATTTTTCCTTTTTTTGTAATAATCTTTTTTTTGGTGTTATATTTTGTTTAATTAATTTTTCATTTATTTTTTCTGAATTTTTATCTAATTTAGGTTTAAACGAAAAATTATAATATGAATTATTGATTTGTTTATTTATTTTTTTTTTATTGTAATAATTATTATAATTATTATTATTGAATTGAATAAATTTGGTTTTTGTTTTATTAAAAGATAATTCTTTATTTAATTTTTTTGATGTTTTACTTATTGAAATTGTAGTCATACTGGTATTTTCATTACTATTATTTTGTTTATTAAAATTAAAAGATTTATTTATTCCGTTAAAATATTTTTTTTGTAAACTTATTTTTAATTTTTTCTTAATAATTTTTTGATTTATTCTATTATTATCTTCTATATTATCTTTTGAATGAATACTTTGATCTATAATTGAAAAAGATGATAAACACTCTTTTAATCTCAAATCTATATTACTTGAAGATAAATTATTCATTTATTAAAATCAATTTTAAATAAAATAAAAAAAAATAAATAATATTATATTAAATAAAAAAACAATTTCTTTTAAAAAAGAAGTATTTAATCATTTTCATTAATATCAATAGACATAATATTATTAAGTTCTTTATAATTATCAGGTTCATGTGATTGATTAATTTTTTCAAATAAATTTCTTAACACTTTTTCTCTCATTTCAGAATTTAATTCTCTAATATCAAGTTTTATAAAATTACTATCATAATTTTTTTTTAAAGTAGGAAATAAATGTCCTCTTTTTTGATCATCTTTTTTTTTATTATATAATTCTTTTTTTATATCATCTAAAGAGTCTAAAAAAAAAATTTCTGTTTCATTTCTTTGTTCTATTATTTTTCTTGTTATTTTTTTTAATTTTTTATTTTCTATATTTAAATATTCTATTTCTTGATTTAAATTTGTAATTTCATTTTCTTGAGTATTTACTTTTTTATTTAAATCCTTTATAAAATTTTTTATTTCTTCATCTAAATTTTTATCATCTTTTTCTATAAACATTGAAGTTACTTCTTGATTTAAATGATTTAATTGATTTGTTAAAGTTTTTATTTGTTTTTTATATTCTTCTTTTTTAATTTTATTTTTTTCATTTTTTCCATTTAATTCTTCTATTTTTTTTTCATTTAATTCTAATTTTGTATTTAATTCTTTTAATGAATCTATAAATTTAGTATTTAATTCATTTTTTAATTTTATTTCATTTTCTTCTTTTTTTTTTCTCTCTTCTTCTAATAATTTTTCTAATTCTTTTATTTTATTATCTTTTTCTTCTAATTTTTTTTGAAAAATTTTTTGATTATAAGAAAATAAATTTTCTTTTTCAGACATTTCATTATTTAATTCTTGTATTTTTATTCTTAATTCATCTTCATTTGAATTTTCACTGATTGAATTTGATTTTTCATTTTCAATTGAACTTTTACTTTCTCTTTTATTATTAAATCTAGATGAATTTTTATTATAATTTTTATCTTCATTTCGATTAATTTTCAAATTATTTTTTGTTAAAAATAAATTTGTAATTTGTTTCTCAGTCATAAAAATGAAATAATATATAATTAAATATAAAAATCATTTTTTTAATGACTTTTTGAAATATTATTATTTTAATTAATTATTTAAAAAAAATGATATTAATTTTATTATTTATATTTTGATATTTAATTATATCAAAAATTATCTTTTTTAAAAAAAAAAAATGCCAAAAAAAAGAAGTAAAAGAAGTTGGTTAATATTAAGACCAATGTCATCATTTAATTCTGGTTCAGAAAGATCAAGTTTAAGTTCTTTAAATTACATGAGAAAAAGTACTTTTAGTGATTACACATATACAGAACCAGATTTTTCAAATTATAAACATAATAAAACACATCAAAATTTAAATTTAAATTTATTAGTTTCTCATTTAGTATATTATATTAATATTCCAGGAAGAGTTTCAAGAAGTCATATTAAAGTAAAACAAAGTAGTCTTTTTAAAATATTTCTTCTTATTAAAAAACCTTGGAATACTATTTTTGAATTATTAAAACTTAATTTTAGTCAAGATAATATTAAAAGTAGTAGAAGAGGTTCTATTGCAATTTATAATAAGTTATTAAATGGTGCTATTAGTTTTTATCATGTTAAATTTATTAAAACTGGAAATGAAATTGATATTTGTAATAATAGTCTTATTGAAATTATTAGAAAAATTAATAATAATAAATTTGAAATTGGAGAATTTTTAGATATAATTATTACTAATGAAAAATTAAGGATTAATACACCTTTTCATCAATTAATTTCTAGGAAATCTCTTAATTTTGCGAAAAATAAATATAAAAAAAGTAAAACTGTTAGAGCGAAAAAATTAACTTTTGATGAAAATGATTTATTAAATGAAATGAATAGTAGAGAAATTGTTTTTGATGGTATTAAAATTGATGATATAAAAGAAAATGAAATGATGTTTGATGAAAGGAAATTAGATGATAAAAAAGATAATGATATTATTGAAGAAAAGATAATTAATAATAAAGAAGATAATGAAATATTAGATGAAAAGAAATTAAATGATAATAATAATAAAGAAGAAACATTAATAGAGAATAAAAAAAAAGGTAAAAAAATTAGTAAAAAAAAGAAACAAAAGATAAATGAGGAAAATAAATTAAAAGATAAAGAAGAAAATGATAAAAAGACTATTGAAGAAAACAAATTAAATGATAAAGAAGAAAATAATAAAAAGACTATTGAAGAAAAGAAATTAATTGATAAAGAAGAAAATAATAAAAAGACTATTGAAGAGAAAAAATTAAATGATATAAAAACTAATGATGAAAAAATTGAAGAAAATAAATTAAAGGATAAAAATGAAAATGATGAAAAGTCATTGAAAGACACTAAAAAAATTATTAAAAAAAAGAAAAAATCATTTAAAGAAAAGAAATTAAATAATGTAACAAATGAAAATAAAATAGAAAATAATATAGAAAATAAAATAGAAAATAATATAGAAAATAAAACAGAAAATAAAATAAAAGATAATACAGAATATAAAATAGAAAATAAATATGAAAATAAAAATGAAAATAAAATTGAAAATAAAAATGAAAATAATATAACAAATAATAGAGAATCAGAAAAAATTGAAAATGAATATATAATAAATAAAAGAGAAAATGTAGTTGAAATTTTCAAAAAAAAAGAAAGAATTAAGAGAAAAAAACAGCAAGAAGAGTTTCCATTTGAAGCAAAACCAAAAGAAAATACTGCATTAAGTGCAGTAAATATACCAATAAGTCACCATAAGCCAAATAAATCTATTAGTTTCTTTAACAAAGATAAAAGTGTTATCTCTCAAGATGATTTAGATGAATTGAGAAAAGACTTATTTGAAAGACCTATTACAATAAGGAGAGTTATATATAAAGTAACTAAAAAAAGAAAAAAAATTCAAAAATAATTTATAATATATTTAAAATTATTTTTTGAGTTTATGAATGGTAAAGATTAAATTAAATATTATTTTTTATATAAAAATTAGATAAGGGCATTAATTATTTAATTATATAAAAATTGATTTAAACAAATATTATACTATATAAAAAATATATAAAAAATAATTTAATATTTTTTAAAAGAGTAAATCAAGATTATTAGTATTCATCAGTAAAAAATAAAAAATTATTTATAAGAATAAAAAATTAATATAAATATTGATTATTTAAACAATTTTTTATTTTTTATTTTTTAATTATTTAATAATTATTTATTTATTTTTAAATAAGATTTTTAGATTTTTTTGACTTTCTTTTCCTGTTGATGAATTTCTTTCTTTATTAATATTTTTCTTATTTGATGTATTATGATATGTTGAATTTAATGACATTTTAATTTTATTTTCTTGACTATTTAATCTATTTTTATTTTTATTATTTATTATATCTTTTTCAGAAGTATTTAATTTTTCATTATTTTTTTTTTCAGTAATAACACTTAAATTTCTTCTTTTTCGAATAGTTGATATTTTCTTATTTAATTTACTAACATTATCAAAATCAATAGATTTATTTTTAGTAAGATTTAATTTTTCTAAATATTGTTTTTCTAAATTTTCTAATTTATTTAATTCATCAATCAAATCTTTATTACTATTTTTTAGATTTTTAATATTATTTTTATATTTTTCATTTAATTTATTTTCTTTTTCTAATTTTTGTTTCATTTTATTAGTTTCAAATTCATTATGCATTTGTTTAATTCTTTCATGATTATAATTATTTTTATTCATTCTTGTATTTTCTGCTTGTTTAATTATATTTTTCATTAATTTTTTATCATTCAATGAATTTTGATATTGTGCCTTTTTCATATTAAATTTATTTTCTTTACTTAATAATAATAAATTTTTTTCATCATTTTTAGTCATTTTATTATCTTTTTTTTTTAATTCTAAAATTTGATTTCTTTCTTCTTTCATTTTATTTAATTCTATTTTTCTTTGTTTTTTCATTTCTTTTATTTTTTCTTCTTCTTTATGTTTTTGTTTTCCTATATCCATTTTTTTTTTTAAAGCTTCCTCTTCTTGTTGAAGTTTATTTATTCTATGTTTTAATTTTTCTAATTTATCATTGTAATCTTTATTTATTTTTGATTCAATTTGAAATTGTTCAAAATTTTGATTAAAAGAAGAACTATTATCTTTATTTTTATTATTAACTTTTTTCTATATTATTAAAAAAAATATATTACTGATTCACTTTTATCAATTTCATTTTTAATTATTGAATTTAATTTCGATTCTATTAAATTTAAATTTTCACTATTATTTTCCATAAACAAATAAAAAAAAAATAAATTTTTAAATTTTAATTTTTATATAAAATAAAAATAACTAACTAACTTTTAACAAATCAAATAAAAAAAAATAATAATTAAAAAATAAACAATCTTTTCATATAATAAGCAATTTTTCCTCCACCAAAGCTTTCAATAATAGAAATAACAAAAATATAAAATGGACCATAAATAAACCAATTAAAAATCATAGCCCAAATTCCAGAATAAAACCAACCAAATTGTGCATTAATATAAACCGCACAAAATCCCATACAATAATAAAAGAAGAAAACATCTAATCCAAGTATAAAAATAAGAGTAATAATTTTTTTAATCCAATTTCCTTTTTGATAATTTTTAACAACTTCATTTTTATTATCTTCACTAGATGAAATTTCATTAATAATAATTTGTCTTTTATTTAAAGTAATTAAATTAATTAATCTAACAATTAAAGTTAAACCAAAAGAAGTAACTTGTGCTAAAATTATTCTATGATATTCATATCTCATTGGATAAAAGAAATTATCTCTATAATCTCTTTCTATTCTTTTTCTAAACATTGTATTTGTAAAATATAAAGAATTAAATCCTAAATTATTAAATATATTATAAAATAATATCCATGAACTTAATAAAGTATCAGATAATAAACTTAATCTAAATGGTGTTATTAAAGGATGAAGTTCTAAGAAATTATTTTTAATTGAACTTGAAAAATTATCTGAATTTACATTATAATTAACATTAACTTTTTCTTCATTTTCATCATCATTTTCATTTTTTTTTAAATCTTGCATTTCAGAAACTCTTTCATTATCATCACTAGTTAATTGATCATTAATAATAATTTGACTTTGATTATTTCTTAATATATTAATAATACTTAATGTAATAAATAATACAAATCCCCAGAAAAATACCCAAAAACCAATATTTTTTTCTACATGTTTTATCATTTTTGGACATAAAGTTGGTAAATCATCTAAATGATTATCATATCCTAAATCATAAATTTCTAAAGTTGAAGTTATACCTTTTGATAATAATTGACCAATATTTTTACAAATAAATTCAATTTTTTTTGTTTCTTCATTTATTCCATTATATAAACAATCATTTTCTTCTATTATTTTAAAAATTTTTCCTGCAAAAATTTCTTTCATTCTCATATCTTGTGGGAGATCCCAATCAAATTTTGGATTTGAATAACATGGGAAAAAGGCAGAATCATTTTTATTAAAAATATCAATATTTCTTTTATAATAATAGAAATATTTATCATAATCAATTGAATCAAATAATGAAAATGATATTAAACCTTCTTCAGTACATGTTGACATTTTTTCTGAACTTAATGTTTTATTGCCTTGTGAATAATCATAAAGTAATCCTAATATATTATTTGATGTTTCTTCTTCTGAATTTAATAATGAATTTGCTAATTCTTTTGTTGATATTATTAATACTATTATTTTATCTACTTCTTTTATATTTGATACTATATTTATACATGATTTTAATTCAAAATTTGAATTGCTTATTTTAAGTAATCTACTGTAACTTGTTTTATAATTTGATGATATTATATATTTATATGATAATGTTGGTAATCCTTCATTACCTTCTCCATTATCTGAATCAATAAAAACTGTTGGATCAAATTTACTTATTTTAATCAATTCTTTAATATATACCTCTATTTTATTTTTTAACATTTTTAAATTATCTATTTGTTCATCTTCAATTTCTTTTTCTAAATTTCTATCAATTTCTTTTCTTTTTGTTTGTCTTTGTATTTGAATATTTCTTGATTTAAAGAATATTCCTGTATCAACAAGTGTTATTAAAAATGATAATGTCATTTTATTTTTTTCTATTTCTTCATCTTTATTTATAATTTTGATTACTTTCTCATAAAATTGTGTATCATAATTAGTAATTGTTTTATTTAATTTATTATTATTTTGTTTTATTAAATAATTTAATTCTTTTATCATAACTACTAAATCTGTGGGTTCGCAAGGTTCTATCAAATATTTAATTAATGTTTCAATTTTATTTACTTCTTTTCCAGAATGAGTTTCACAATAAATTCCAGTCCATCCATTATTACATTTACACTTAAATGAAGATTTATCAGAACTACAATTTCCTTTTTCATTACAAATATTTTGATTATTATCACATATATTTGTATAATCATCATCATCTTGAGGTATAGCACATTCATTTTTTTTTTTTTTAAAACTTCCTTCACGACATAATTCTTCTTTACTTTCTATTTGAATTTGTATATCTACTTCATATTCTTGTAATTTATATATAAATGATTTTACTTTATAATCACCTGGGGTTACTTTGGTAAGGTTAAACAAACAATTTATATTTGTTTTATTATAATCATTATCATAACAATCAATTGAAATAATTGGTGTAGTTTCATTTTTTAATGTAACATTTTTAATTTGAGATACAATAATATTTGTTGAGAAAATCAATTCAATTTCATCTTCTATTTTTTCTATTATCATATTTCCATTGACTTTTTCTAAACTTATTTTTCTTTCAATTGATATTTGTTTATTTGAATTAATTAAATTATTACAAATATTAGCGTAATAAAGATAATATTTTTTATTTGTATCACTATCATATTTGATAATATCAATATAACATCGCAATATATTTTGATTATTTATTAAACTACAATCTGAAGTAGATGCAATTGCTTTACTTTCATCATTTTCTGAAGGAGATTCAATTAAAAGAATTTTTTGAATTATTTCTTTTAAAATACTGGATGATAACTTTATTTCAATAATTTGATTTTTCCTACCAGCTTCAAGAGATGCAGATATTTTTTCTACATTAATTGTTGTATCTTTTTTTTCAGGTGAATTCAAAAAATATTTATCATTTATTTTAATTGAAGAATTTGTTGAATATGAATCAACTTCAAAATTAAAATAATTTATTTTATATTCTAATTTTTTTATTATTTTTGGTTTAGCATATTCTTTTCCATCAATATAAAGTTCTAAATCTTTTAAATTGAAAGGTGTTCCAATTTTAAGATCAATTTTTGGTTTTTTACAATCATATATTTTTAAATCATAACCATTTATATAAATTGTTGCTGAACTTTGATATTGAGTAGTAGCAAATTCAACATCAAAATCTTTTGGTTTATTTGGAAGAGTAAATTTACAAATTAATGACTTTGATGAATCATTTCTAGTACATTCTGAATCATTGTTATTTATTTTAATTTGTTTTTCTGCATTTTTAGGTAAATCTGGATTAAATTTAATTGTTACTTCATCTTCTGAGTAAGGATAATAACTATAAAAAAAAGCATCTTTTTCAATAATAATTTGATATTGATTTGATAAAATTTTCGTTGAAATATTTCTATTTCCTTTATTTGTTTTTAAAATTGTAATTGAATAATTAATTGAAATATTACTTGTATCTAAATCAAAGGAAATAGATTCATCTTCTACATTTAATTTATCTCCTTTTATATATTCAATAGATTCAGAATTACTTTGTGATACTGTTAAAGATTGAACTTCTTTAAAATAGAAATTATTGGTTGATGTAAGAAAGAAAGTTCTATTTTCTTTTGATTTAACTTTAAATTTTGCATTTGATAAAGAATTTGATATTAATGAATCTATTATTTTTTTATCATTTGATATAAAAGTATAATAACCAAAATTTGTTTCATTTGGAAGATTACATTTTAAAATATTATCATTAATATCATTACATAATAAATTATATGATATTTCATCATTATTATTATCTAAATTAAATATTGCTTTTATTTCTGGTTTACAATTAACTTCTCTAAATTCAATTATATCTTTATAATAATATTCATCTCCAATAATAGATGTAAATTGATAATTTGTTTCATACAATACATCATCGAAATCTTTATTTTCTGTTATACTTATTTTATAGGTTACATTATTTTCTAATGATTTTATATCATTTTTTTTTAAAGTAAAAACAGTATTATTTTTTTGAAATAAAATTTTTTCCTTAGAAGGTTTAATTAAATACATTTCAATTGAATTAAATGAAAATTCTCCAACTTTTGTTAATGTAGTTAATAAATCATTATCATCATTTTTATAACTACATTGTGGAATTTCATTTTCAATTTTAAATAATTCAGAATAATTATTTACTACATTTAAAATACCAATATCTTTCTTTTTGTCATTTAATTTATAATAAAATTTAACATTTTCAATTTTAGAAATTGGATATTCATAAATATTATATAATTCAGTTGAATTTGATATATTAATTTTTGTATCATTATCAAAATAAACAGAAATCAAGTTTTTTGACTCACCATAAATTGTTATTAACATTGTTTTATTTTTATCATTTTCATAAATAATATAATTTCTATTCATTGAAGCATTTATTTGATCTGAAAGAATTATAATTCTTGTTGCTTTAACATATTTATCACATTTATCTTTATAATATAAATCATATTCACCTGATTTTATATTTATTGATGATAAATTAAATGTTAAATTATATTTTGATGAATTTTCAATTTTAGTAAAATTTAATGATTCTAAATATTTTTCTTGTTTTGAATCATTATATTTAATATAATATTTTGTTAAATTAGTTTCACTAGAAAATGTTAAAATAATTGAAGATATAGTTGAAATAACTAAATTTCCTTCAATTTTATCAATTTTAATAAAATCATAGAATGTTAAAACATTTTCTGAATTTTTAATAACTATATCATTATATTTAATATTAATTGATGTTTTAGAAGAATCTATGTCTTCATTTGGAATAATATATTTATTTCTTATTAAATCATAATTATTATTATTATATTCAATAGTAAAAATAATAGAAGGTAAAGGATTTGTAATTACAATATTAATATTTTGATTTTTAGTTTTGTCACTATAAAGTGTTTGACAAAATCCTTCAAATATAGAATACAATGAAACATATACTTTAACTTCATTATTTTCTATGTTAACATTATGTTCTTTACATTCTTCTTCAAATTTATATTTACAAGTTACATTTTCTTCTACCACATTACAATTTGTTATTCCTTTATTATCTATTTTTATTTTGTTATAATTTTTCTCCGCATCGTCTTTATTTTTAAAAAGTAATATAATTTGACTTTCAGAATTATTTTCTCCATTTTTGAAAATATAATGAGGTAAAGGAATTGTAAATATTTGTCCAATTATATTATTTTCTGTAAATTCTTTTTTATTATTTTCATCAATTCCTATTGAATTAATTATATAAATATCTCCTTGATTATAATTTTTTATTGTAAAATTAAAAATATTATCATTTAATTCAAATTTAGTGTCATTTGAATCTTTAGTATATATAATAGCCTTCTTTTCTCCTTTTTTAGTAATTTTTATTTCTTTAATAAGTTCATTATAAAAATCTTTATTTTTATTATTAATCTTTATTTCTAAATTAGATAAAGATAAATCAGTAGGAAGAGTTAAATCAAATTTAGAATTAATAATTATTTTTGACAAGAAAATATTTGATATAGTATTATTATATAGTTTAAGATTACCTAACCCATAAGAGTTAGCACTTAAATCATCAAATTCATATATAGCATGATTCCCATCAAATGATACAAATATCAATTTTATCGGAGCATATTCTTTTTTTTCAAATCTTATATTTGCTGTTGATAAATTGCATGTTAAATTTGAAATATTAAATTTATGTGAATCATATAAATATTTTAAATTATTATTATAAGTAAAATCAGTAAACGAAATTAATTTTTGAGAAATATAATAATTAATATCATCATTTTCACTTATTATTAATTTAACTATTGTATTATTTAAATCACTTAAATCTTCAGTCTTATTAGAATAAATATATTCATATTCTTTATTTTCTTTTTTTTTTAAGAAAAAAGATTTATTATTTTTTTCATAATATAAATATATTTTCATTGAATCAATAGGGAAATTAGAATCTTTTAATTTAAATTTAACTGAAAAATCTTTATCATTATAATAATTACAATCATTATTAATTATTTCATATAATTCATTTTCATTTTCATATACATTTATATTTATATCTATATCTATATCATCTTTTGAATGTATATTATATGTTTTATTTGATGAATCTCCTTTAATTGTAAAATATGGAGTATATAAATTTTTATGAATATCTTTATTTAATTCACTTACATTTAAAATAAATTCTTTATCATTTTGAATAAATTTATTATTTTTATCTAAATAAATTTCTTTAATCATATCAATTTTAGAATCAGTATTTATTTTAATTGTTTGATTATTTGTTTTAATATAATATAATTTGTTTAAAGTAAAAAAAGGTTGAGAATATATATAAATCATATTATCTCCAGTTGAGGGTAATGATTGATCATTTTCAGATTTAAATATTATTGAATAAGTACCTTCTTTTAAATTATAAGATGAAGAAATATTAAATGTTAGTTTATTCTCAGATTCAATATTTTCAACATTACAATTTATTTTTTTTATATTATTTAATAATAAAATAACTTCATTGATTAATCGTTGTTCATTATCATTTTCATAATATATTGTTATTGTTTGTTGGTCTTTATCTTTTTCAACCCAATTATTTTCTAATGATTTAATTGTAATATTTAATTTTGCATTTTCAATTGTTAAATATGTATTTTCTTTTGATAATTTTTGATCATCAATACATTTTTTATTATAATAAACATAATAGTTTCCAGGTGATGTATTTGATAAATCAAAAATACAGATTAATATTGTTTCTTTTTTAGAATCAATTGTACAATTACTTGATTTTATTGATTCATTCGAATCTATTGATTTTAATTCAATTGATTTAATTTGATCATTATATATTTTTTCTCCAAATTCAATTTTAAATATTTGTTTATTTTCATTATATAATGTTTGATTAGTAAAATCAATTTCTCTTTTTTTATAAATTGATATTTTATAATCATCTCCAATTTCATATTTAATATCTTCATCGTTAATTTCTGCATATATTGGATAATCATCAACAGGTAATGAAATAGACTCGTTAAATGTAAATTCAGAGGGTAAATCATTTGGTGTCGAATTAAATTTATTTTCATTAAGATATAATTTTAATGAATTTCTAAAAACATTGTTTATTTTTAATGTTATATCTAAATTATTCATATCTTGACATACATTAGTAAAATTCAAAGAAGGATGTACTGAAATAAAATCTTCTTCAGATGATAAATTATCATATTCTACAAAATATTTTTTATTAGTTTCAACTATTTCAACATTATATGTACATCTAATTGAATTTTTATTTTTATTACAATTTCCATTAATAATTTCCCCATTTTCATCTTTTAAAATCACTTTTTTTTTTGGATCATCATTAATTTTATAATCAATTGTAATACTACTGTTATCATTTTTTTTAACAACAAAAAATTTAGGTGAATAATTTATTTCATATGATGTGGAAAGTAAATTAAAAATTAATAGATTAAAGATATAAAGATTGTAGAATTCCATATTTTTAATTAAAATTGATTTTCTAAAAAACAATTAAATATCTTATCAATTATATTTTAAATTATATGAAAAATTATATATTATAAATAAATAATTTTTTGATAATATTAAATGAGATTATCTTTTCAAAACAAATAAAATATGTAAACAAAACATATAATTCCTAAATCAGATAATTTAAAATAAGAAATAATTATAAATTATAAAATTAAAAAAAGAAGAACAAAATATTAAAAAAGATTAAATTTTGATTTTAAAATAATATTGGATTCCCTTATAAAAATATAATTTAGTGTATAGACCATAATAATTCAAGTAATTGAAATAATATTAAATCTAAATTAAAATAATTATTTTTGATTCAAGAATCAAAAAAAAGAACAATTTATTTTTAATTATTAAAAGTTATAGAAAAATAAATATAGTAAAAGATATAATCATTAAATCTGAATATTTAATATAAAAAATTTCATAAATAGATATAAAAAAGTAATAAATCAATATTTAATATTAAATAAAGAATAAAAAAATAATTCAACAAAACCAATAAAGAAATCAATTTATTGTAGAAAAATATTATTACACATAATTATTTAAAAAATTGTTAAATAATGAAAAAATATCTAAAAAAGTTTATAATAAAATCAATGAATAACAAAAAATAAAAAAAATTTCATAAAAAAAAATTAAGAATTAAAAATATTAAATTATTATAAAATTTTAATATATACAAATTTTACATTTAATGAATAAAGCATATTCATCAAACAATATAAACAAATCAAATAAAAAAATGAGTGAACCAGCCAATTCTGATATATTAAAATTCCAACAATATAAAATAAATAATCCAGAATATATGAAATCAAAAGCAGAAATAAATTTAGATAATGAATATGCAAATCTTTATAAATATTTAAAAGATTTTATTGATGGAAAAAATAATAAAGAAAGAGGAAATTATGCATTTAATCAAACAAGTAAGAGTTCAAATCAAAAATCCCAAATGATAAAATCAGATGAAAAAATTCAAAATTTAAAAATAACATTTCAACAATTATTAAATTATGAAGATAAAACAAAACCAGTTTTTCCTTCTATTATTTTAATAGATGAAGAATTAAATATAAAAACAACATATAAAGAAAAAATAGAATATTTATTAAATATTTTAGAAAATTATAATGATACAATAATTGAAAGAGAATATTGTAAAAATATTCAAGATAGATTAATATTAGAAATTTATACAATTTTATCTCAAAAATCATTTAAATTATATTCAATTGAAAATAAAGAAAAAGCAAAATATATAAGAAAATATTTAATTCATTTAGCTGGAAATATACAATATGATATGATTGGATGTCCTAATTCAACCTTAAATTATATAAATCAGAATTTAATTAATATTGAAGATTTAAAAAAAGAAAAATTAGATCTTACAATTGAAAATAAAGATAATTTATATTTTGAATATGATGAAGATGATATTGAAGAAAGAGAAAATTTTAATAATTTATTTAATATTAATAAATCTACAATATCAGATAATTTTGATGAAGAAAAAGAAAAAGAAGATGAAAATGATATTTTAATTCCTGCAGAAGAAATTAATGAAGATGAACAACATAAATTAATTTTTTATGATGATACAAGAAAAGATACAGAAAATAAAATAAAAAAAATAGAAGAAATTGAATATATACCAAAAGAAGATTATTTAATTAGAAAAGAAAAAATAATGAAATTAAGACAAACTGCATATGAAGATATAATTGATATTATTAATACTGATAATATTTATTTACCTAAAAGTAAAGTTAGTTTATCTATTGAAGAAATTAAACAATATATTGATGAAATGAAAAAAAGAATTGATGTTGAAGGAAAAAATATTAAAACAAGACATTCATTATTTCATCTTTTAGAATCTTTTTCTAATTCTTCTTCTAGTGTTAATGATTCTTTAAACTCTAATAATCAAAGTGTTAATTTAAGATTAAAAAATTTAAAATTTCATGATTCTAATTTAAGAAACTCACATAAATTCTTTCAAGAAAAAGAAAAAAAAACTAAAAGAAGAAGTCAAAGTAGTTTATCACAACAAATTTTAAAAAACTTTAAAAAAATCCATGAATATATATTTAAAACAAATAGTGAAACTAATGAAGAAGAAGAAGAAGAAGATGAAAGTGAAACATAATAATAAATAATAGTAATTTAAAAATTCAAAGATAATAAATTTTTTTTAAAATAATAAACAAAATATATATAAAGAGAAATAAAAATTTAAACAGATATATTATAAAATAATGAGAAAATAAAATATAAATAAAAAAATAGCAAATGTATAATAAAATAGTACATTATTATTTTAAATATAATAAATGTTAATATTTAAAAATTATATAATTTTTTATTTAATAATTATGATTATTTTTTAATTATCAACGGATTTCAAAAACAATATATTAAAAAAACAAATATTTAATACCAAGTTTTTAATCAAATATAATTATTCCAACTATATTGAATTTAATATTAATTTAAATTTAAATAAAATTATAAAAATTAAAAAAAAGAATATTATAGCTTTAAGTTATTAAAGTATTTGGAATTTGAAAATTATGTCTTTTTTATATTTTTTATTTATTTTGATAATATGTTTTATTTAATATTTAAAATTTGCAATATTTAAATTATAATAAATATAAAAAATAATATTCATTTTTAATTTGAACCTCTTTAATACTTAAAATATTGATTTATATGTATAATATTTTTAAATAGGAAAATTTATAAAATCAAAAAAAATAAATAAAAACTATCCATATAATTTCTTTTTAATATCTCTAATTTCTTTTTTACAAGAATTAATTCTAAAATTTAAAGTATTTATAATATTTTCAATATTATTTTTTTGATGAATTAAACTTTGCTGTTTAGGAAATTCTGGAAATTTACTTAATTCATCAGAATACTTATCACGTTCTTTTTGATAATTAATAACTTGTAATTCAATTTTATTAATTTTTGCTTCATTTTTAATAATTTCTGCTTCAGAAGGAAAATTATTAATATTTCCAGAAGGAACTGATTTTTGTCTAATAATTTTTTTCTTTTTAATCGGAGTATTATTATTATTATTACCAATATTAATATTATTTTTATTATTATTAATTTTTTCTTTATTATTATTATCAATATTAATAGTTAATAAAGATGAAACTCCACTACTATCATTTTGATTTATTCCTATAAATTTTCTATGACTATTCGTTATTGTTTCTATTTGTTTTATTTTATTGTTTTTATTTGAATTATTATTTGAATCATTATTTAAATTATTAAAATTTAAATCTTTTATTTTTGTTATCATTGATTTATTATTATTGTTATTATTTTCTTCATTTAATATATCATATGATGATCTTATTATTTTTCCTTTTGAATTATAATTTTTATTTTTTTGTAACATCATAAAATTATTTTGAATAGGTAAATCTAAATTATTGTCAATTTGAAAATTATGTATTCTATTTAAACTATTATTATTTTTATATAATAATAATTCTCTTTTTAAAGAATAATTTTCTTCATTTAAAGAATTTATTTTCATTAATAAAACATCATATTGTGTTTTAACTTCATTATAATTATTTTTCATTAATTCTAAAGAATTTTTTGCATCTCTATATTCATTACTTTCTTTTTGTTTCACATTTTCAATTTCTTTTATTTTATTTTCTAAAGAATTAATATTTGAATTTAAGTCATTAATTTTATTTTTATAAGTCTCATTTTCATTTTTTAATTTTTCTATTTCATTTATACTATTTTCATTTAATTTAAATTTTTCTTTTATTTCTTCAAATTTCTTATTTAAAGTATCATATTCAAACATTATTGAATCATAAGATGCTTTATAATTTATTTCTTCTTTTTTTTTATTTTCTAATTCTAATTTTAATTTTTCTATTTCTATAATATAATTTTTATTATCTTCTATTAATTTATTATTTTCTTTTTTTAATTTAGATAATTTTTCTAAATATTGTAATTCCATATCTTCTTCATTATCACTTAATGATAATTTATTTTTATATTGAATATTATCAACTTCATTTGTTTTATATTTTTTCTTTTCATTTTCTTTTAAATCTTTATATTTATTTTTTGTCTCTGATTTAAATTTATAATTTTTTTCATTTTCATTTATTTCAATATTATTATTCATATGCTCATTCATAACAAAATCTTTCATTGATTCTAAATTTTGTATTATTGGTAAATCTGTACTTTTTCTTCTTTTAATTTTACCTTTTCTATTTGGAAAATTATTTATTTCTTCTATTTCTTTTTCTTTTATTGGAATATTATTAATTGAATTTATAAAAGATGTATTTTTAATATAATTTTTCTTATCTTTTAAATTATTATTTAATAAACCTTTTGAATATGGAGAACGTTCATATTCTAATATTTTTTTACTATTATTTTCCAATTCAATAGTACCAATTGTTGTAACAATATTTTCAACATTATTATTATTATCAACAATATTAATTTTATTAATATTATTATTATTAATATTATTAATATGATTGATATTATTATTAAGTTTATGATTAAGATTTTGATTATTATTAATATTATTATTAATAATATTATTTCTTATTAAAGGATTATTTATATTGAAATTTTCATTACTTTTATTTTTATTTTTATTTAATTTTAATTTAGAATATGGAATTGGATTTCTAGGTTTTATAGATTGAATTATATCTAAAGTTAAAGGACTTTCTTCTTCATCATTATCAAGAATTTCATTTAATTCAATATTAATTTTTTGTTTTTCTTCTTCAAAAAATTGATCATCTTCAAATTTTATATTATCATTTTCTAAATTTTTATTATCAAATTTAGTTATATTATTATTATTTATTTTACTAATTATATTGTTTTTATTTTTATTATTCTCATTTTCATTTTTTAAAAGAAATTTATCAACATTTCTAATTTTATTTTTTGCAGTTTGTGCATTTTTAATATTAGGATTTTCAATAAGTGGATTAATTTTATATTTATTTAAATCAAATTTTTCTTCTAATTGAATATTTTTATTACAAGTTAAAATTTGAAAATCTTCATCTTTAATAATACTACTATTTCTAGTAGTTTTTGAATTTTTATTTTTTTGTAATATATTATTTATATTCATATTTCTAGAAATATTATTTTCATTTAAACTAATATCAAAATTAATACTATTATGTTCATTAATAATTTTTTTTTTAAAAATTCCATTTGGAAAAATATTATTTTTATTATTTAAAGGAGAAACTGGTTTATCTAATAAATTATTATTATTTTTATTATTATCATTATTATTATTATTATTTATAGTATTATTAATATTTTTTTTATTAATATTATTATCTTTATTTAAAGAACCACTACATAAAAAATCAATATCTAAACTATTATTTGAATAATCTCTTTTATCACTTGTAAAATTATCATTATTACTTAAAACGATATCTTTATTATTAAATCTTTTTCTAAAATTATTTAAAGTTTCAGATAGTTCAACATCAAAATCATAGAAATCATTTCTTCTTTCTTCTTCTTTTTTTTCATCAGTAAATTCAGAATAAGTTCCTTGATATCTAACAATATCATTATTTGTATCATATTGATGATTAGACATTATAAAAATTTAATTTTAAAAAAAAAATATTAATTTAATTTTCAAAAAAAAATAAAAAAATAAAAAAACCATAATTTAAAAAAAAAATTTTTTTTAACAATGTCATTCCCATCATCAAAAAGTAATGGTTCACTAAAAAAAAAAATCCCAGAAAACATATCAAAATCAACAATAAACAACGGTACACTTTCTGAAAAAAATTCCTACGAAACCCAAAACTCAACATTAAAAATATTACAAAACACAATAGAAAATTATGAAATAGGAAAAAAATTAGGCGAAGGAACATTTAGTAAAGTATATATAGGAACTCATAAAAAAACAAAAGAAAAAGTAGCAATAAAAATAATGTCAAAAAATCAAATAAAAGAAGAATCAGATAAAATAAGAATAATAAAAGAAATAAACATTCATAAAAGATGTCATCACACAAATATAATACAACAATATAACATAATAGAAACAAAAAATTTAATATACATAATAACAGAATATGCATCAAATGGAGAATTATTTGATTACATAGTACAAAAAAAGAAATTATATGAAATTGAAGCATGTAGATTATATAATCAATTAATAAGTGGTTTAGAATATTTACATAAACAAAGAATATGTCATCGTGATTTAAAACCAGAAAATTTATTATTAGATACAAATAAAATATTAAAAATAGCAGATTTTGGTTTAAGTACATTTTATAATAAAAATAATAAAAATTATCAATTAAAAACACCTTGTGGTTCTCCTTGTTATGCTGCTCCTGAAATGGTTAGTGGTAAAAAATATAATGCAAGTCAAGTTGATATTTGGAGTTCTGGTATTGTTTTATTTACTATGGTTTGTGGTTTTTTACCTTTTGAAGATGATAATCAAAAAATTTTATTTAGTAAAATTGCAAGAGGAATTTTTAATATTCCTAATTTTATTAGTTCTAATTGCAAAGATTTAATTAAAAAAATTTTAGTAACTGATCCTAAAAAAAGATTCTCTTTTGAAGATATTAAAAATCATTCTTGGTTTAATTTAGCTAATGGAAATTTTAATTTAGGTAAAAATATCTTTTTTGAATCTCCTGGAATTTTTATTAATCAAGATGTTATTCCAATTGATAAAGATATTATTAAAGAAATTTATTTTAAAGAAAAAATTTCAATTAAAGATATTATTTCTTTTATTATTCAAAATAAACATAATGATATTACTACAATGTATTATTTAATTTTAAATAGAAAAAAAAGAAATAAAGAAAATTCTATAAGTGATATTTCACATAATTCAAAACAATTTTTATTATATATTAAAAGTTCTATTTCTAAAATGCATTATTGGAATAATGATATTAAGAAAATTATTAATTATTATTCTTTAGAAATTGAAAAATATATTAATGGAAAAGAAAATGAAAAATTTATTGATCCTGCATTTAATAGTGAAATTAAGAATATTTTAGAAGAAAATATTAATGAAAATTTACCTTCTTTTAATTTAAATACAATTACTAATTTAAATTTTAATATTATTGAAAGTAATAATGGAGGAAATGAAAGTGATATTGAAACAAAAAAAGAATTTGAATCTATTAATCAAAGTAAAAGTTATTGTAATTCTATTCAAAATAATTTAATTGATTCTAAAATTTTTGCTAATGATTCTAGTGAAGAACCTTCTATTAATTCTATTAATAAAATTAGTTTAAAATCTCATTTTTATATTCCTAAAAATAAAGAATGTAATTTTGAAAATGAAAATTTTTCTAATTTGAAAACTTTTGAAAATAATGATTTAAAAAGTAAAAGAACTATTACTGAATCTGAAAATTTAAATGATGATATTAATAATAATAATACTATTATTTCTAGTGTTAATATTACTAATAATGATGATAATGGAAATAAAAATTTAATTAATAATCCTTTTGAAATTAATTGGAGAATTAAAAGAAATAAAATTAAAAATAATAAAAATAATAAATCTATTTTTAAACATGTTGATTTAAAAATTGAACCTCAGTTTTATAAAAAAATTCCTATTATTAGAAAAAATCAAATAAATAAATTTATCAATAAAAAAGAAAATTCTGAAATTGAAAATGGAATAAAAGGAAATAATATAATTAATAAGCAAAAAAAAATAAAAAATAAAACAATTTTAACAGAACCAAATTCTTTAGAAAAAAATAAACAAATAATAAAAGATAATAATAATTATAGACCAAAAAGTGTTGAAACAGAAAATATTGAAAACAAAAGAATAAAAACTGAAAATTTAGTACAAAAAAGTAATTTCAATCGTTTTTATAATTTAATAAATAAAATTAGAAATATAAATTATCAAAAAAATAATATAAAATATCAGAATAATATAATAAAAAGAAAAAAAAAAGAATATCATAGTATAAGTTTTGATAATTCAATACAAAAAATTTCAAAAATTAATTCAATTTATGTTAATGAATATAAAAAAAATGCAAAAGTATTTTCAATAGAAAAAAAGAAAATATTAAATCATTCTATTGATGATAAACAGAAAATTATAATTAAAAAAAAGGACATAAATTCAAAAAATAAAAATTATCAAATTAATCATATAAACAAAAGAAATAATTTATTATCTTCATTAAATAGAAATAAACATTTTAGTCAAGAACCAAATTCATATAGAAATGAATTATCATCTTTAACTTTTAAAAGAAATAATGGAAATAGTTTAATTTTACAAACAACTTCAAATGAAATTGTAAATAAAAAAAACAATTATAAAGATTTTATTAATAGAAATCAAAATGGAAAAAAATTAGATAAATTTTTAACTAAAAATAATCATCAAAATATTATACAGAAATTTTCTTTTAATAAAAATATAAATTATAATATTAATAATAGTGATAAAAAAAAAAATTCATTACCCAAAAATTTATTAAATAATAATAGTAATTATGGTAAAATCAAAGGATATAAACACAATTATCTTTTAAAAGAAAAAGAGTTAATAGAAAGAAATCAGAAAAAAATCCATTTAAATTTAGAAAAAAAATCAAATGATTTAATTAAAAAAAAAAATGTATAAAGTATTATAATTTTTTTTAAAATAATTTTTTTCCAATAAAATGATATTTAAATATGCAAATTTTAAAAATTTTTTTAATATATTAATTATTCTTTATTTTAATTTGAAAATAAAAGATTTTTTAAAGGTATTTAGTTTTAAATTTAATTTATATATTTTTTATCAAAATTAAACTTATTTATATTATTAAATTTTAATTAATAATCTAAATCTTACTTTTTATTATTTATTTCAAACTTAATTTTTTTTCCTGTACAGTACCATAAATATTGATTTCATAATTTAATAATTTAACAAATAATAATTAATTAGAAATTATTTAATATAATATTTAATTAATTAAATTATATAATTATATTAATAATATGGACCAAATAATATTAGTAGTACATCAAAGTTTTGAAAAAGATTTAAAATATGCAATAGAAACAAGAGAAAGAAATGATATTATATTACATTTAACTAATGCATTAAAACATCTATTAATATTACAAAAAGAAATTGATGATGGATTAGAAAAAAAGATTGAAATAAAAATATCAATAATTTCAGAAGAAATTATAAATTACTTAATCAAATTTAAAAATACTCATAATTTAAGATTTGAAATAAATTTTGCATTAAATAAATTATTTGATATTTTATTTAATGTTTCATATTATAAATTCATATGTAATTTAGAAGAACAAAAAATAATAATTTTTATAAACACAGTAATAAAATTAATCGAAAATATAAGAGGAGTTTTAATATATCAATTAATAATAAGAAAAATACATTTATATATGAATTATATATCTCAAAATTATAAACAATTAAGAAAAATATTAAATGAATTAATAAATGGTTATTATATTCCTCATTCAGAACAATATAAATCTTTTAATGAAATATTAACAAAAAGTAATATTTTTCCTTTAGTTTCAAGTGATAATAGTCAAGAAAAAGAACAAGGTATAACTTTATTAATTGAATTAATTTCTAGCACTACTTTTCCAGAACAATTTGAATTACTTTATTTAAATGGTCCTGATATTGTAACAAATTTATTAAAAGATCCAAAAGAAGAATTTAGAAATTCATATATAAAATTTGGTAATTTATTATTAACATTATGTTATTCTAATAAATATAAAATTATTACTAAAAATGAAAAAGAAGATGATAATAATGAAAATAATATTATTTTTATATTAAATAATAAATTATTAAAACAAGAAAAAGAATTAGATTTTTTAAATGACAAAACATATGAATTAACTTTTCAAAAAGAAATTTTAGAATTAAATAAAAATATTATAGAAATATGTTTAATTTACATAAATACAATAATTAAATTTGAAAAAATATTTCAATTACAAAATATTTGTTATTTACTTTTAAGAAGAATTTATTTTAATTTTCCAAATTATAAAAAAGAATTAGAAAAAAATATACTTTTAGTTTTGGCAAATTTAGCTAATTTTACAGGTCAAAATGAATGGAATTCAACTTTAGATTCAAGAGAATTTGCATATTATTTATTAGGAAATGATAAAGAATTAGGAAAAAAAATAACAAGTGCAATTGTAGTTTCTCAATATGATTTTAAATATGAAAAATTTATATTAAAAAAAACAAATTTAACAATTGGTTTTAGTAATATTATTATTATTGAAGCTGGGAAAAAAATAGAAAAAAAAATTGAAGTTTTAGATGAAGAAAGTTTAGTTTATATTTCAATTGGATTAGATTATGATGATTATAATGATATTGCAATTCAATTATTTAAATTTGATAGTAATTTAACTAAATGGAATATTATTTATCAAAATGATGTTTTTAAATTTGAAAATAATAGTAGAAAAATTATTTTATTTTCTCAACAACCTTCTTTATATAAAATTGTATTTGATAATAGAAGTTCTTGGATTAGTAAAAAAACTTTACTTTATAGATTTGTTTTTTTGAAAAAAATTATTAGTGAAAAATATAATTGAAATTAGGATTATTTTTATTTATTTAAAGAAAAAAATTTAATTTTTAATATTTACTTTTTAATTTATTAAATTATTTATTTAAAAATATAGAGTAGAATTTAAATTGAAATAATGTGAAATAGTTTATTTAAAAAAATAAAAGTTCCAAAAGAAGCCAAAAAAAATAACAATAATTAATATATTTTAATCACATATTATATTTTAAAATGTATTTTATTTAATTATTAAAACAAAAACAAACTAAAATCAAATTTTAAAAAAAACCAATAAAAAATGCAATAAAACAAAAAACAAATTAACAACAATTTTTTTTAAACAAAAATTTTTTATCATCTTTTTTCAAATCAATTTTCTGATTATCTTTTTCTTTGATATTATTTCTTTTAATAAACTCTTCTTTAAGTTTATTATCTTCAGCTAAATAATCATAATTAGGATCAATTATTTTTTTAGCAATATCTAAAAATAAACTTTCAATATTTCTATTAGACAAAGCAGAAGTTCTTTTAAAAATAGCATTTTTTTCTTTAGCAAATTTTTTACCTTCATCTATACTAACTTGTTCATTTTCATATAAATCATCTTTATTTCCAACAATTGCTAAAATTACATCAGAAATAGAATTTTCTTCAATTTCATTAAACCAATAATTTTTAAGATTATCAAAAGAAGCTTTATTTGTTATATCATATACTAAAATTATTACTTTTGCATCTTTATAAAAAATTTTTGCTAAAGAACGAAATTTTTCTTGTCCTGCAGTGTCCCAAATATCAAATTTTAATGAAATTTCATCAGTTAAATATATTATTTTTGATATAAATTGAGCACTTGATGATGTTAAAACTTGAAGATCAAATGAATTGTTTATATATCGAGATATTATACTTGTTTTTCCTACTCCCGATTCTCCTATTAATACTATTTTATAAGCTTCCATATTTTAAATTTTTTTTTTGTTAATTTTTTATTTTTCTTTATTTGGTTTTTTATGGATTTTTTATATGTAAAATTTTTAATTTTTTTTTAAGTTTTTTTTTGCTTTTTTTTTAGATTTTTAAAAATTAATTTTGTTTATTTATAATTTTTTAGTTGTTTTTTTATTTTTAATTTTATTTAAGGTTGAGTTTTTATTTTATTTTTAAATTAATTTCTTATTTTTTTTAGTTATGTTTAATAAAACTTCTTCTCAACAAATTAATTTAATTGGTGATTCTAAAATTGATTATAAAGAAATTACTAATGCTGAAAATATAATAAAACAAATTCAAAATTTAATTGAAATTGAAGATATGAAAATTAATTTTATGAATCAGAAAATTAAACAAAGTAATTTTATTATTATTTAATATTATTTTTCACTTAAAATTTTAGAAAAGAAAATGAATGATATGTTAAAATATGAAATTAAAAAAATTAACAGTACCAATCTTCGTAATAAAGAACAAGTTAATATTCTTCAAAAAGAAAATGACTTTCTTCAAAAAATGATAATTTATACAAGAAAAAATCGATTGACCAATCAAATAAACTAAAAAAAAATAAATAATAAAAAAATAATAATATATATAATATATTTTATAAATTTATAAAACTAAAAAAAATTTAAATGAATAAATTATATCATAAATTAATAAAAAAAAACTAAAAAAAAAGAGAAAAAAAAATGTCTTCAACAAAAAAATCATCTTATATAAAAAAAGATAGTATAAATAGTGGAATAAGTACAAATTCAGCTCATTCAAATAATTTAAATAAAAAAAATCAATGTTTATATAAAAGAGAAATACTATCTTCATTAATAAGATTACCAACAAAAATAAAACAAGATGGAGTAATTAAATCATATAATATTGAAAATATTCAAAGAGAAAAAAAAAATTATAATACAAGACCAATTACAGTTAATTTAAATAAATCAATAAATAAACAAAATATAATTTCACCTTATAAATCAAATCAAGATAATAATTATAATAATAATAATAACGATTTTAATACTTCATATTCAATTCAGCAAAAAACAAAAATTGATATTTTAATTAATAATTTATATGATTTATTTCATCAAATTCAACTTTTATTTTTAAATGGAAAAAATTGTATTAATGAATGTAATGATTGGATAGAAATTTTTAATAGTAATATTGAATTTATTGTTGAAATGTGTAATACAAATGAATATTTACCTTTAATTAATAATTCTTTAAATTTACTGTTTTTTACTATTATTATTATTTATGATATTTGTAATCAAAATAAATTTTATTTATTTAATGATGATATTAAAAATGTTTTTGAAATTTATTTACTATTAAGTGAAAATATTTTTGAAAGATGTAAAAATCCAAATAAAGTAAATTTACAAATACAATCTAATACAATATCAATCGCAAATAAAGACTTAAATTCATTTTTAAATCAATTAATATTAAATTATCATCAAATTAATTCAAATATATCAAGAGAATTAACAACATTATTTAAAAGATTAAGAAGAATTAATACAAATGATATATATGACTTTTATCAAACCAAAATAAAACAATATGAATTAAATTATCAAAATACAAATATTCACAATTTAAATAATAATAGTATAAATAATACTCAAAATATAAATAATAAAATAAATAATACTCAAAATTTAAATAATAATTATTATAATAATTATCAAAAAAATTATCAAAATTCAAATAATGAAGATTCATATATGAATATATATAATTATAAAAATAAATATTATTCTTCAAATACTTCAAATTCAATGCCAATTCCAAAAAATTATTCTTCAAAAATAATAAATGGACCTGGAAATGTATTAACAACTGATATTAATTATATTGGTGCTGCATTAACAAATAGTGGTGTAATTTTTCCTTTTAAAAAAACTTCTGCAATGAGACAAAGGGAAAAAAATGATAGAATTAGAAGTATTAGTTCTAATATGAATACTACTTATTCTAATGATAATAATTTAGATTATTTTAATCAAAATAATAATAACTATATTCATAATAATAATTATTCTAATAATACTAGTCCAAATTATCATAATAATAATTTTGAATATTTTGATAATAAATATAATATTTTTGAAAGTAATAATAGTAATTTTAATAATTATTTAATTAATAATTATAATATTAATAATGAATATAATCAAAGAAATTTAAATTCTTATTCTAATCAAAATACAATAAAATATTATGATTATAATACAAAAAATTCTAATAAAAATTATTATAATTTAAATTATAATAATTTTAATAATAGAAATATTGGAAATATTAATTTAAATTACAATTCAATACAACAAAATCAAAATTATAACCAAAGACAAAATATAATAAATATAAATACTCCATTAATTCCATTTTCACCAGATAAGCAATTTACTTTAGTTTTAGATTTAGATGATACATTATCTTATGTATCAAAAGATACAAATAAAATTTATTTAAGACCTGGATTAAGAGAATTTTTACAAAGTCTTCATTCTTATTATGAATTAATTGTTTTTACTTCTGAAAATAAAGAATATGCAGACCAAATTATTGATTTTATTGAAATTGAACAAAAATTTTTCGATTATAGATTATATAAACAAAATTCTAATTATTCTAATGAAAAAAATATTAAAGATATTAAAAAATTAGGAAGAGATTTTAAAAGAACAATTATTATTGATGATAAAGATGAAAATGTTGAATTAAATAATGCAATTATAATAAAATCTTTTTTTGTCAATAATAATTATCATAATTTAAATGATTCTGTTTTATATGATTTAATTGGAATTTTAATTAAAATAGCTAAAGAAGAACCAAATGATATTAGAAATAGTTTAAGAAGATATAGAAGTGAAATAAATAAACAAATTATAAAATAAAAAATATTTTCATATTATTTTTTATTTTAATGTTTAATATATGATAAAAAATAAATAAAATTTTAGATAATTCACTTTTTAAAATTCAAATATATATATAAATTAATATAAAGATTTATAATTTAATTTTTAGTGAGAAATTATTTATTAAATTACATAATATTATTAAGATAAAAATTTTTTACTTTATTTATTCTTTTAATATAATAAAAAATAATATATTAAATATAAAATTAAATAAAACATAAATATATATAATAATAATTTTTCTAAAATTATTTGCTTATTATTAATATTAAATGATAATTTCCTAAAGAATAATGTTTATTTTTTTATATTTTTTTTTTATTTTTTGTTAAAAAATTTTGTCTATTTACTTTAATTAAAGTTTTATTATTATTACTACTATTATATTCAAAATTATAATCTTTACTTTCTGTAATAGAACTTGAATTTTTAGTTGAAGGAATTGATCTTTGGCTTATTAAAAAAGATAATTCTTTTTCTGAAAAATTTGTTTTAATTGGTGTATTATGATTTTTATGATTTTTATTATAACCAAATTTATCTTTAAAGAAATCTTTTTGTGTTCTTTTAAAAAATAAAAAATTATCACATGAATTTCTTAATTCATTTTTTATATTATTTTTATAATTTTTTTTTAATTCTGACCAAGGAATATTTTTTTCTTTTATATCATTTTTTTTTGGAGTTTTTATATTCATAAATTTACTTTTTTCATTTTCATAATATTTTTTTTTACCTGAATTTATATTTGAAAAAGAAATTTTTGAAGATTTTTTTTCAATTTTTTTTACTGAAATTATATTATTTGATAAAGAAGATTTTGAAATGTTATTATTCTTTTTTATTTTATTTTTAATGAAAATAGCATTATATAATTTATTTGAATTGGGAGAAAATTTTTGTATTGTTTGATATGATTTAATATTATCTGGTTTTTCAGAAAAAATTTGTTTATTAAGAATAATTCTTTTTGTTGGTGATTTAAATAATTTATTTATATTTCTTGTTGTTTTTGGACTAAATTCTCTATGGATAATATTTCCATATTCTTCATCTAATTTTATTTTTGATTTTATTTTTTTTGCAGTTGCTCTTTGAGAAATATTATTTTTTAATTTATTATTAAAATTAAAGTTATTATTACTATTATTATTTTTACTATTACAATTACTAATATTATAATTATTATTATTTGAATTTTTTCTATTTAAATTTTTTTGATTTGTATTAATTGTTTTAAATATTTTTTTATCATCTTTTGAATTTATATATTGATAATAATTATTATTAATATTAATTATTGTTTTATTATTTTTTGGTAAAATAATATTATTATAATTATTATATATTGAAAAAGACCCTTTTTTATGATTACTTTTGGAATTTCTTGAACTACATTTTTGATTATTTGAATTAGTTTTTGATATAGAAATATTATATTTATTAGTATTATTAATATTATTTTTAAAAATAACCTTTTTATTTTTATTATTGGGTTTTTTTATATTTTTTTTTTTAATTTTATTATTTTTCAATCATTTAAAATATTTTCAATAGAAACATTTGTATTATTATCAATAATATTAGTTATATCTAAATTAAAAGAATTATCTGGAGATTCTATAAAATTTTTTGAAATAGTAGAAATTGAATTGATAAAAAAAGATTCATTATCATTAAATAAAATATTTGAAGGTTCTACATTTAAAATATTATTTAAATTATTTTTTAAATTATTCAAATATAATTCATTTTCATATTTTTTTTTATTAACAGTATCAATAAATTTTTGTTTTCTTCTAATATTTGAAAATAATAATTTATTGCATGAAAAAATAAATAAAATTGGAAAAATTTGGGAATAATTTTCATAAAAATTTAATATTTTATATAATCTAATATATATTTCTTCTTTTGAATAATATTTATTTAAAAATTCAGTCTTATTATTAAATGTTAAGTTATCATTATATTGAATAAATGAATGACATTTTTTATTAAATAATATATTATTTATTGTTATTTTATTATAATTACAATCATTTTTATTATATTTTGATATTAAATTCAATTTTGTTCTTTTTATTATTTTTCTTAATACTAAATTCCTTTTTAATGAGTTGTTATATGACATTTTTTATTGTTTTATTATTTTTTATTCTATTTTCTTAATTTCTTTATATATTAAATTATTTTTTTAATTAAAAAAATGTATTTTTAATAAATATTTATAATAATCTATTTACTTTTAATAAAATTTCTTAAATATATATTATTGAGATTATTTTCTTTTTTATTATTTGATTTATTTTTAATAATATAATTTAATCCATTTAACCATAATTTAACATCATCATAATTTAAAAATATAAATTCAATTCTCTCTTTATATCCATTATTTAAAAAAGAAAGTTGAATATTAAATAAATTATTTAAAGCAGCTTTTTTAATGTTTTCATTATCAAAAGGAATATTTTGAAAATCTTTTAAGTTTAGAAAATTATTCATTTCTACAAAACCATTTTTTTTAATAAGACTTTTATATTTTTGAAATATTTTAATAATATATTTTATATTATTATTTACAATTGTAGTTTCCATTTTTTCAATTGGAATTTGGTATAATAAACTTTTATCTTTAAAAATAATTAAATGTGTAAAATTTTCATTTATTCTCATTGAAATTTTTTCATAGTCAAATTCATTTATTTTATCTTTATCTTCTAATGGGTCAAATTTTTTATTATTTTCTTTTATTATTCGATAAAAACAATTTATTGTATTAATTAAATTTGAATATTTTAATGATTCATTATTTTCAATAATGTTTTTATTTATTTCTAATTTTGAATAACTTTTATTATGAAATATTATTTTTTCTTTATTTAAAAGTTTCATTGAATCCATTATTCTTTTTTTTTCTTCTTCCCATAATTGTTTTTTGTCTTTATTAATAATTTCATTTTCATTATTTCCATAATTAATATTTTCATTATTATTATTATTATTTATCATTTTTTTATCACTTTTAAAAATGTTATATTCTATATTTCTACTTTTAATAGGAGAAAAATAAGGAAGAGAAGAACTATTAATTAAACCATTATTTCTATTATTTATTATATAATTAACTTTAAAAGGTGAAAAAATAGAATTTGTTGAAATTGAATTTACACCCAAATTATTATTTCTAAAAATTGTTTTTGAATTATTAAATATTAAAGAATTATTTTTTGATTCATTAGAAGGAGAAAATATAATTGAATTCATATAAGAAGAATTTGATAAAGAATCATTATTTAATAAAGATTTTGAAGATAATCTTAAATTCAAATTTATTTTTTGTACAAATTTATCATATAATTCCATATTATTTCCATGTTTTCTTTTATATATTGTCAATTGAACTTTTATCATTTTAAATTTTTCTTTTATTGATTCTTTTAATTTTTCTATTTCTTTTTTTTTTCTTTCATTTTCTTTTTTAATATTATTATTTACATTATCAATTTCATTTTCTAAAATTTCATTTTGTTTTTTTATTTGATTTATTTTATCATTTATTTCTTCGATTATCATTTTTAAACATTCATATTTTTCATCATAATTATATTCTAATTCTTTTTTTTCATTAATTAATTGATTTATTTTTTCATTTATATTAAAATATTCTTTTTCTTCTGGACTTAAATCAACTAAATGATATGCATTTTTTTCTATTAAAACTTCTTTTTTTTCTTTTATTTGATTTAATAAAAATTCTATTTCATTTTCTTTATTAATTAATTGATTTATTTCATTTTGTTTTTCATTTAAAAGTTTTTGATTCTCTCTTTTTAATATTTTATATTCTTTATTTATGAAATTTAAATCATTTATAATAATTGTTTCATAATAATTTACTTTTATAATATATTTTAGTAAATTTACTATTTTTTCATTTGAAATTTCAATTTGAATTTTATTAATAATTTTATTTGATAAAGAAATAAAAAATTTTTCTATTTTTTTTGAAGAGATAACTTTATTATTTAATTGAATAAAATCAACTAAATCATTTTGTATAATATTAAATAATTCACTTTTAAGAAGATTGATATAACTTTCATCATATTCATTAATAACATTAATATTTGTTTTACTCATATTACAAAATTTAATTAAAATATTTGAAATTTCATTTGTACATTTATTAATATTAATTTTACATATTTCAAAATGAAATAAATTTACATTAACATAATTATTACTTGTATTATTTTTTTCATAAAGATTACTATTAATTCCTCCATTAATTTCATTTAAATTATTATTGATATTCATAATATATAATTTATATAATTCTTCAATTGATTCTTTTTCACTTATTAAATTTATTATTTGTTCTTTTAGATTATTTTTTTCTTCTCTTAACATTAATAATCTTTCTGTTATTTCTTCTCTTTCATTAATTTTATCTTTTATTAAATTATCTAAATTTCTTTTTGCATTTTCTGTTGAATTATATTCAATTGATATTTTTTTTAATTCATCAGAATCTTTTTTTTTCTTAATTATATTTTCTATTTTTTCATATGAAATTTTATATATTTCTTCATTTTGATTTAATGATATTTTACGTAATTTTTCTTCTTTTTCTAAAATTTCATTATCAATTTTTTTAATTTTAATATTATGTTTTATTTTATATTCATTAAATCTACTTTCTTTATCTGAAATTTCATTTTTTAATTCGTTAATTGATGAAATATTATTTTTTATTTCTTTCTTTAAATTTAATAATTTAAATCCTAAACCAGTATTTTGATCGATATTTTGAATTGAATATTGAATATCTTTTATTTTATCCTGAGTACTTAAAATATTATCTACTATTTCATATATAATTTCTTCTTCAGTTCCTGGATTATTATAATTAATTCTTTGCATTTATTAATTTTTAATTAAATATTATTAACATTATTTTTTTTTTCTTAATATTTTATAATTATATATTTTTAATATAAAAAGTGTTTTATTTTTAAAGGAAAATTTAAATGTCATATTTTAATATGGAACCAAGTACTGATATAGTTAAAAGTAAATCAAAAGAAAAAAAACATAATATTTATGAATTTGGTTCACATTTTAGGTATAGAGATTTATATAAATCTTTAATTAATTTAGTTAATATTTTACCTTCTGAAAGATTAGGTTCAAATGGTATTTATTTTCAACATGATGAAAAAAATTCTATGAAAGATTTGAGTTATAATAATTTTCTAAAAGAAAGAAAATTTTATTTAGATAAAATAAAGATATCTATTCCTAAAAAAAAGAATTTAATTAACAATAAAAGTAAAATAAAATTTAGAAATGTAAAAACTAAAATTCAAATTAAAAAAAATAAGGATTTTTCTCCTTTTCTTAAGAATAAAATTTCACCTTACAAAAATTCATATTTAAATTATCTTAATTTAAAACCAAAAAATAAAAAAGAATATTATAATAATCTAAACACAAATAATAATTTACATTTATTAAGAAGTGAAGAAAAGAAAAAAATGAAATTAACATTTCAATTTAGTTTTAAGAATAAAAAAAGTAATATTAATTTTAATTCAGATAATAATAGTATTTTTTCAACTTTAAATTTTTCAAATGATAATTTTAATCAATTTTTCCTTCCAAAAATTGCTTTAACTAAAAATAATAAATTAAAAAGGAATGAATTATTTGTTTATAATAATGATATTACAAAAAGTGAAAATTATATTTACCTATAAGAAATATAAATATAATTTTTATAAATTTTTAAAAATGTGATATGAAATACATTTTTATCTATTTTATTTGTATTTTACATTTTTATAAATTGAATAAATTATTAAATCAAATTAATTAAAAAAGTATTTTTGATTGTATTTTTTTGTTAAAAACTCTTTTTAATATAATTAATTTAAAAATATTTTTAAAAATTAAAAGATAATTTCTTATCAAAAAAAATATTAATATGTTCAAAAATAAAACAAAATCTTTATCAAAAGAACATAATAAAAAAAAAGAAAGAAAATCAATATCACCTTTTCAAAAAAAATACAATGACAAAAATAGAAAAAATAATCATTCTTTAAATATAAAAGACAATTATCATAAAATTAATATAAGAGAATTTATAAATCAGGCAAAAAAAAATTCTTTAAAAAAAAGAATAGCCTTTAATCAAAAATATTCAAATTCTTTTTCAAGAGCAGAAACAGATAGTAATATATTAAAGGTAAATCAAAGTATGAATTTAGGTTTTCATTATTTAAATAAATCAAAAGAAAAAAAACATTTAAATATATCAAAAATTCCTTTATGTAAAAAACAATTTAATATTAACTTTTCATATTCAAATAAACAAGTTGTGACAGAAGAAAACAAAATTAATAGTAGGGAAAAATTAAGACAAAATTTTTTAAAAAATTTTCCTAAACATACTCATTCAAATACTAATACAAGTATTATTTTTATTAAAAATAATTATAGTGCTTCTAAAAATTATTATGATGAACCAAAAAAATTATATATTGATTCAGGAAGATCAAATAATAAAAATAAAAATAAAAACAATATTAATAATAGTAATATTAATAATAAAAATAATGATTATGAAAAATTAATAAATTTAAAAGATGAATTTAATAAAATTGAAAATAAAATAAAAGAAAGTTTAAATAATAATATTACATATACAAAAAGTAAAAGATATAATATTGTACAAAATTTATTTGAAGAAACAATTAAAATTTTACCAGAAGAAAATAAAAGTTTATTTAGAACAATTCTAAATGAAATACATGATGTTTTTTATAATTATTCAAAAGAAAATAGAAAATTAAAAGAAGAAAATGAATTATATAGAAATAAAGTTTTTTCTCTTGAAAAGGAAAAAATATTTAATAATAAAATAATAATAGAAAAAAATAATGAAATTGATTTTTTAAAAAAAGAAATTATAAATTTGAATTTAAATTTAAATAATAATAAAGATAGTCTAAGTCAAAGAATAAATTCTTCTATTTATTATTCAAATGATAATTCAATAAAAGAAAGTGAAGAAAATAAAATTGATAAATTTAATAAACAAAATTATGAAGATTTAGATGCTTTATATTTTAAAGATAAAATAAAAATGAATGATTATTATAAATTTATTCCTCAAAATCAAAAAGCAGAAATTATTCCTCCTTTAAATTTTAATTTTGAAGAAATATTTGAAGAACAAAGAAAAAAAAATTATGAAAAATTAAGTTTTATAGAAAAAGTTAAATTAAGTTTAAATTTAGATTAATATTTTATTTATATATAATTTTTTTAAGAAGTATTTATCAAAAAATACATTTTTTTATAAATATTTATTGATTTAAATTAAATAAATTTTAAAAAAGAAAATATTTCTTAATTTAAAGATTTTAATTATTCAAATATATAAATATTTTATAATTAATTATATTTGTTAAATATTATAATTTTATAAATATTATTCTCTATTTGGGGATTGGGGATTGGGGATTGGGGATTGGGGATTGGGGATTGG